>QYAL01000028.1:0-214450 GCA_003988805.1 Ploettnerulaceae sp. D365 | reverse complement strand
AGTCCCTATTCGGTCTCGGACTATTCCCGATTAGGCAATGTCACGTATTTGGCCAACCTTCTCATCCAACAGTATTCCTACAATATTCTACCCTCCCTAAGGGCAAAGGGTAAGCGCAGGTCAAAGCGCAGGTCACGAGACCAGGCATCGCAACGGTTGCAAACCGCAACAGTGATCAACCCTTGTGGTAAATCGTACTAATAATAATAAAACCTATAATAAGAAACTTATAATAAAACCCGTAATAGGAAACTTATAGTTTAAACTTATAATAAAATACTTTAGAATTCAAGAGGTAAAATCGCTTACGGAAAAAGACGGAAATCAGCGGATCATAAGCCGAGGATTTAGGTGTTCGGAGCTGTCACGTGACCCGAACTTTTAACTTAGGCGAGGGGGTGGCCCGGGCGAAGGGTGGTATTATATAGATTACATCATCATCATCATCGTTATAAGAAAGACTTTACAAGAGAGGAGGAGGAGGAGGGGCAGGAGGAAATTCCAACTTCTTTCCTTCGTTTATTGCGTTACTGTACTCCTTTTATCAAAATGTTCTTTCGTGTATTATACAATGATATATATACATGCAGAGCTAAGTTTCTAGATAACTGTCCATTGACTGTTGCGTGTGAAATCTCGGACCTGTTCTTAATATGCAATAGAATATATACATACCATATATACCTATATATGTAGGTAGTACTGTAATAACAATGTCCATCTCATCCGATTATATTCGATCCCCTCCTCTTTTTCAAATCCTCCGATTCCTCCCTACCTACTACCTACCTATCTCCGATACACTTACTTCCACTCACACTCTCACACTCTCACATACACAGACTCACTACCCACTCACGCAGTCGGCAGTCGCTACACCGCATCCTGTCATCCCAGACTAATCACTAGTATACAGAAGTGCCGATACTCCCCATTCCTTCTCCTTTCCCTTTCCTGTCCAATCTACCAGCTAATCAATCTCCTTAAAAACATTCTCCAATCAATCAATTAATCAATCCGTTACACATGTACATATACAAACAATCATCACAATCAACCAGTTATCTTTAATTTTCTCGGAAACTCGACTTTCCGATTTATTTGCTTTTGTACATGCATATGCCCTCTAGCTGGGTATTCTTGAGATTTGATGCATATATATGGGGTACGAGTAGTGAGTGGTAGTACTGTAGTTAAGGTGGCTTTGTGGTTGGCATAGTAGTTAGTAGGTAGGTAGGGAGGTGTACGCTGATACTTCATGGGTTCTTGAGGTGCTGGTGGGAGGAGGGGAAGAGGGGGTGTTTCACATATATACTTATGGGGGGTGAGTTAGGATAGAATGGAATGTTAAAAGCGTTTATTTGAATTGGATTGGGGAGAGGGGAGGGGTAGGTGCTTGATTTTTTGGGGGGTTTTTGTTGTTTATTCGATACTGGACGTCGTTCGGTTTGTGCTTTGGTAAGTTGTATTGGTCAGATAGATATCTACCTATAGATATATAAAATTGGAAACGGGGGAGTGGAAGGGAGAGGGGGGTTGTGTTGCGGTTATGACTGTGGATTGCAAACAAAAAGCATCAGGAAAGTAGGTGGATATGAAGCTTCCATATTCTTTTTGAATCGTACAACTGATGCCGCAAAGGTCTTATTTCCATTCATCTATTCTAATAAGGAGTGTTATGAGTACCAGAGTATTAGTTCCTTGTAACATCACTAAAACTCGTTAAAACGCCATTATCACATATCACTCTCGCCAACAACGAACGCATCATCCTCCGAGTCGAAATCACCTCCATCATATCATCCTCATCATAAAAAACTTACGAGAGACGTAGCTACCCACCCAACCTGCCTCGCCACGAGGATACAGCGCGCACTTAAGCACCATTTCCTTTACCCAGTAGGACAAGATTCGCGACGTTCATGATCGTAATGATGCCCCAAATAATGACCGCAAACGTAGCAGTGATCCAATGATTTCGCATCTTCACACTCGATTCTGCGACCTCCTCTTCGCTGTCTCCTCCCTCATTTGACCTATGATGAGCCCGCACCGTCATGTATTTATTTCTGCATGTGAAGTAGATCAGGGGGGCCGATACGAAGGGCAGAACAATACTCAGTGCTACCTGAGAGCCGTTCAGTGCTGCAGAGAGGCCTTCCCTCCCTACCGCGCCGGCAATTATCACAGATGGTGTGATCGAAATGCTTCTCGTAATGAGACGTCGGAGCCAGGGGGAAATAGTCCATCGAAGAGCTCCCTCGGATACCATTTGGCCAGCGATGGTACACACGATTCCAGCACTAATGCCGGAGAGGAGGAGGGCCAGAGCAAAGATGGTTCCAGCTGCTGGAGCAAGACTCGTAGAGAGCAAGTGGTAAATCCCAAAGAGATCAGCGTCCGCAGCTTCGGTTCCGTAGAGCGAGGCTCCTGCAGTGATGAGAATGGCACTGTTGACGAAGAGGGCAAACGTAAAGAGGGAGAAAGCGAGTTCGATTATCGAGTACTTTAAGCAGAAGTTGATGGCTGGAAGAGAGGGGTAGTATATCTCTTTAGCAATACTGTCCGAACGCGCTGATACAGGGACGATGCCGTTGTCGATATCGTACTCTTGGAGACGAGCTTGAACGATACCGCTGCCGAGGTAGAGACTATGAGGCATGACTGTTGCACCCAGAATACCACAGGCTTGATACAATCTAGGTAGGATTAGTACTTCAACTCGAGAATACAACGACGACGATGCTCACCCTTTGGACTCAATGATAGCAGAAGAAGGAAGATAGCCACGGAAAACCTCTCCAACAGATGTATCCTTGATCAGGCTGAGCTGAATACAAAAGCAGATCACCACACCCATGACAAGGGCAACAACAAATAGCTCGAAGGCTCGCAGCCCCTTCATCGACCCATTCGGGTTGTAGAAGAGAAGAATGAGGAGCACATCGACAATCGAGAGAGCACAGCCTGCGACCAACGGAATTTGGGGAACCAAAAGGTTGATTGCAATAGCAGTTCCAATAACCTCAGCGATATCGGTGGCAATAATCTATCGGATATTAGCTATTGACCGACCCTATTGAGTAGATGATGTACTTACAGCCCCTTCAGCCATGATATAAAGGAAAACATTGAGCCACCATGGGAGAAACGCTCTACACGCTTCAGCCAAATTGAGCCCGCTCACACTTCCAAGCTTGATGCACAAGCTCTGCAGAAAGATGGCAAAGATGTTCGACATCAGAACGATGAAGAGCAATCTGAATCGGTAGGTCGCACCGGCCGCCACATCGGTGGAGTAGTTTCCGGGATCAATGTATGCCACTGAAACCTGTCCGACGTGTTAATAATGTCCGAACTCTTTTCTCAATTACCCTTCTACATACCATGAATCCGGGACCGACAAATTTTCCATAAATTTTGATTCCTTTACGGATTTTCAAAAAGGCTTCTCTCATTAAGAGTGGGAGATCACGCCCCTTTTCGTGACCACAGCTACCACCAGAACCTCCCTCTGCTGCAACATCAAAGGGGACCACCATTCCAGGTCCTGTGCCCATCTGAACATTGCTCCCCTTCTTCCCCCCCGCCGCCGCCGTCACCACCTCCTCCCCTCCATCCTCTCCCTTGCGATTCGTATCCGGCGGCGCTCGATCGACCTCGCTCTCAATCCCGTCACTGGCTATCCGCCTCAATTCCCTGGCATTTGCGATCCCATTGAAATCCTGTCTGGTAGTAAGGTCCGCCGACAGCGAGCTGGGGTTCTGGTTGAATCCATCCCCCTCAGGCTCTTCGGTGCGTGAGGGGCAGTTCATAATTATGGGCGGAACAGTCAAATGGCCTCAGCCAGCCAGCCAAACCCGCAGAAAATTTAATTCCCCCAGCGGCACGGGATCACCACAAATCGAAGATATTTTGGTATATGTGATCCTTTTCTCTTTTGACTCTGCTCTTTCTTTTTCCTTTCCAAGGAAACACAAGGATTGGAGGGGGAATGAAGGTTTATATATGTCACGGTACAGTTCGTCGTTTACTGCCCGGGATCTAACAAGGTGGAAAGACAAATCTGGGGAAAATGCTCACAGGGGATTGGTGGTCTGAATGCTTGCCCCGGGTGCTTGGTGCGGTTTTGCCCGGTGATGGAGCTTGGACAAGGGAGTGGAGGCAAAGAGGCAAATCAGAATCAGCTGTGAGAAAAGGCTTCCGGTAGATCATCAAAGACTTGCCGGAACCGATGGGCGAAGACTTGTTCGCTCCAGCTCTATCCTGATACAACTACTGTATTGCCCCAAAAATTTGATTTAACAATTATTAGAATTTTGACAGTTCATCATGCGGATACATGAGTGAGTTCATACTGTCTCCAAACAAATGAAATGCGGATGCAAAACGCAATCATCCAAACTCTTGATCAGATCAGATCCGATGTTCGGGCAAACATCCGACATGTAAACGAGGGGGAGAGCTACAATAGGTAATTCAGTTAGACTGTATCCAACAAGCCTCCTACACTACAGTAGTAGTGAGTTGGCGTCGGAAAGTACCGATACTGAATAATGGTGGGATGTGATGTTTTCACGGAGAAACATTCAATCAACTTATGAACTCATACAGCATTAGCACGGCTGCCTTTGTGAATTACGGTATGTAACCACACATTTCAATTGTTTCATATCATGGATGTCCCGAAAGATGAAAGAAAGAAAGGATGTATGGGACTTTGACCTTCCTCGCCTTGCTGCGGTGTGAGCTATACAAATCAGCCGCTTAACAGTCGCATACAAGGGAAAGGATGGACAAGTGTTTCATGATCGATCCTCATTAGAGCGCCTTTTGGGAGGGGAGTATCCAGGTTAGTGGAGGAGTAAGTCTTCTTAAGGGACGCTGGTTGTTTGGACTTCAGAAGGGTATAGAGGACACCAGTAATATATAGGATTCCGATTAGATAACTCTCGAGCTTCTTTTACCTCGGCTTTTCAGATGATTATAATGATTCGACCATCGAGTCTTGAGGGTTGAAGAAACATGATAACATGATAATCATCGCTTGGTCGCGTTCACTACCTGTTCGATTACCTGTTGTCGATGGGCAAGCACAACACAGATTTCACGCGGGAGCATCCCACTCGCTCTCAAATCAAGCTTCAAAAGGGCACATGTAAAGTGTTCTTATTTCCACTCATGTAACCTATGCGATGCAATCTATCATTTGTAGACTAAGTAGGTAAAGAGAAAATTCTTCCTCTACCGCGGAGACAGACGCCGGCCCATGCAACGCCGCGCAAATATGACCAGGTATCAAATACAATAGAGACTATCGCCGTCAATATGCCTAAAACCCAAACGGATTATAGGCCACCCTATTTACCTATTTAGGCTCTGAATTATCGAGGAACAAGTAGGCTTTCTGTAGAGCCTTCTTCTCCAGGCCGTCCTGCTCAAGAACCGACACCCAGTCGCGCATTTGGATGCCCAACCCCTTCCGATCATCATCTCTCCATGTGCCCAGCCGTCTGACCCCTTCTACAGTTAACTTCTCCGGAGGTGCATTGACTAGTATACCGCCTGGGGTCCCAGGAAGACCTTGAGTATTGATCCGTCCTGGTGTACTTGCCCCACTTCCCCCTCCTCCAGTGCTGCTCATCCAGCTGTACTTTTTCTTCTTGCCAAACAAACCTCCTCCACCGCCCAAGAACTGAGCAGTAGTAGTATTTGCAGCAGCATGATTTGCAGCTTCGTTGACTTTCGCTTCTGCTTTCTTCTTCTGCTCCTTCTTCGTTGGTGCCTTCTCTGAGGGTTCAGGTGCAATTGAGCCTGGCGTACCAGGAACTATGGAGGCTTGTCTAGAAGGGACTTCGCCTGAAGCGCGAGCCATACGCCTACGAAGTCGCAATTCCTCCTGCTCACGTTCCTGCATTGCTGAAGCACGCATTGCCATCACAATCTCATTGGTGATTTTGGGAACACCTAGAGGTGTCTTGGCACTATCTGAAAGGGGGGTGGGCAGCTTCGCCGCGCTGGGTAGGGAGCCTGAGGTGGGTTAGCATAAAGGTAAATATATGAAAAGTTGAGCCATACGATTGAGTGGGCTAGAGTGAGGGCTAATTGCACTCTCCCATCCAGTTCGCGGAGCACCCTCGGCAACAAGACTATCGAACCTACTTGGCGCAGCAGCATCGGCCCACTCCTCAGGAATGAAGCCATGGGAGCCAGTCTGTCGACCCTTGGCGAGCTTTGCTGCGTCTTCAACGAGTTCTCGCAAGCGACGCTTAGTTGCAATTGACATCAACGCGACTTGATCAACGAGCATGGTTTCGCCAGGTAGGAAGCTGCCACTTGCAGAAACAAATGTCGACTCGGGCCCCACAGCTGTTTGGATTCGGACTTCTCTGTGCGAGAAGGTCTCTGGCAGCTTCATCGTACCCATCAACCCTCCTCTCTCGACATTCACAGATAATCCATTTTCCCGGGATATCTTTTCTAGCTTGGCCTGAATGACTTGAACTTGCAAGAACGGGTTTGAAAGTTCCATTTGTCTTGATTGTGCCAGGTCCCATGCGGCCTTCTCCCATGCCTTATTAGCCACATGCTTGCTATATTCTTCTTGTGATTTTCCATCCGTCTTCTCCGCTGCAGCGTTTGCTGGGCCCGCGCCGTAAAAGGAAGCTTCATCTCCAGGAGGAAACTGGGTGAAGCTATGCCCGGAGGACATCGTACCAGATTGGGAACCCGAATGGTGGGAATTGAACGATTTCGATAAGTTGAATGTATATTGCTCTTCTTCCCGTAGATCAATGCCTGTTCCACCCAGTACATCCATCACATCAGCTCCATCCTCCTTGGGCTTTTCGACGGGCTTTGATGGCGGACCCATTGTGCCTTGGAACTGGTTTGAATTGTGGTTTTGATGTGGTTGAGGCGGTGGTTGCGCCATCGCATAATTGCTGAAATCTGGCCTTTGGCTTGTGTGGGGAGGATTTGCGAAGTTTACAGAGCTTTGAAAGTGAGGCTGGTGATTGGGTTGTGATTGGTGAGTAGGCTGGGACTGAGGAAGGGTGAGTGTTGGAGTGGTATGTCCGTTCGCGTACGGCGTATTGTATACGCCCTGTGGAATCTGGACAGTCGAAAAGTGAGGCGATGCTCCTGTAGAAGATGGTGCAGATGCATTTGGACTCATGCTATATGGAGATTGGAGGTATGGAGAGCTCGGTTGTGGAGATGGATTGGGCGACAGACGTTGTCTCTTATTCGGGTTCTGCTGGGGAAGAGCGAACTGCTGCGGTGTACCTGGGGAAGTAGCGCTTTGCGGAGGAGAATACGGCCGCTGAGGCATTGGATATTGCTGCTGTGGTTGCGCCATGATGCTATGCTGCCCGTGGATTAGAAAGCTGCTGAAAGATCGTTCCTTCAAATCTCCTTCACGAGGCAGGCGCAAAGCCTACCGAACTCCTGGAAGCTCGACCCATGCGCAGAGAGAGTATTCTTGCAGCTATTGCAGAGACCGAAACTGTTCCGCCCCAGGTCTCGATTCGTCGTGCGTTTTCAGTTCTACCGTGTCGTGAGCTTACTGGCAATTTCTTGGTGAGTGAGTGCCAGGAGAGAAAGATGCCCCGTCCGCGAATTCGTCGCGTAGCAGGTCACGTGTTTCTCGAGGCTAGTGGGTCGCGGCAATTCATTCAGGTCATTCAAGAGCGCGGGACTTCATTCCTTACGACTAGATCCTCAATGCCAACCTCCTTCGGCGCTCGCAGCATCGAGGATCCACACCTACGAAGCTTTACGAATATGCTCATATGCTGAACATCCTGCCGCAAACGAGCGAGCAACAGGCAGGACTACAAAAAGTTCGGAAGGAGCGCAGGGGTTCACTGTTACTGTTATCAAGATGGCCTCCAAGCGCAAGGCGGCAGCCATGGCGCCTGTAGTTGAAGAGCCAATAGACCCAGCTGATGAGCTGATGTTTCTTTGCTTAGGAGGCGGTAACGAAGTTGGTAGATCTTGTCATATTGTTCAATACAAAGGCAAAACTGTTATGGTATGTTAGACACCGTCCTCTTGCAGACTACAAACTAATGTTCTACAGCTGGATGCCGGCCAACACGCAGGTTATGAGGGTCTTGCATCACTTCCATTCTATGATGACTTCGATTTGAGTACCGTCGATGTCCTGTTGATCAGCCAGTAAGCGCATCTCATATTCTACTACAATTTGTTCACAGTGGAGGACCTGGTACTCTTTGATCAACTCGGGTCTACGATTGAGTTTTGATGGATACCCAGTTCTTTTCTACTTTTACATACCAACCATGTATACGAGTATCAATACAAAACGTTTTATTACACGCAGAAGCATGTCTTGATTCTGTGAAGATGACCCGCGTTCAAGAACATGTTTGTACATAGCTCGACCCTGCCCCCCATTGTGCAATCCTTAGGCTCTTCTGGTGTGGATATTATCTAACATGTCATAGTTTTCATGTTGACCATGCAGCTTCACTCCCCTACGTATTAGCAAAAACCAATTTCAAGGGTCGAGTTTTCATGACCCATCCTACAAAAGCTATCTACAAATGGCTCATTCAGGATAGCATTAGAGTTGGCGGTGCCTCATCAGACTCTAGGGGTCAGCCTGTCTATACGGAAGCAGACCATCTCTCTACATTTCCTATGATTGAGGCTATTGATTACCATACCACCCACACTATATCATCGATTCGTATCACACCCTATCCAGCTGGACATGTTCTTGGTGCCGCTATGTTTCTCATAGAGATTGCAGGACTCAAGATTTTCTTCACTGGTGACTACTCTCGAGAAGATGATAGACATTTAATCTCTGCTGAAGTACCGAAGGGAATTAAGATCGACGTTTTGATTACAGAGTCGACCTATGGAATAGCATCGCATGTTCCTCGTCTAGAGCGAGAGCAACAACTCATGAAATCTATCACCGGTATTCTGAATCGAGGAGGTCGTGTTCTGATGCCTGTCTTTGCCCTCGGTCGAGCACAAGAACTACTCCTGATCTTGGACGAGTTCTGGGCTCTCCACCCGGAATTTCAGAAGATACCAATTTACTATGCCAGTAATTTGGCCCGGAAATGTATGCTGGTCTACCAAACATATGTTGGTGCCATGAACGACAATATCAAACGGCTTTTCCGAGAAAGAATGGCGGAAGCAGAGGCTAACTCAGATACTGCTGCTAAGGGTGGACCCTGGGACTTCAAGTACATTCGATCTTTAAAGAATCTAGATCGATTTGATGACGTTGGGAGCTGTGTCATGCTCGCTAGTCCTGGTATGTTGCAGAATGGTGTCAGCAGAGAATTGCTTGAAAGATGGGCTCCGAGTGACAAGAACGGTGTTGTCATCACCGGTTACAGTGTCGAGGGAACCATGGCAAAGCAGATCATGCAAGAGCCCGATCAAATACAAGCTATCATGTCTCGTAATACTGGTGGAGCTCGACGGGGCCCAGACCAACCAGACTCTGAGAAGGTCATGATACCTCGTAGATGCAGCATTCAGGAATTTTCGTTTGCAGCGCATGTTGACGGCGTTGAGAATCGAGAATTCATTGAAGAAGTTGCAGCGCCAGTGGTGGTAAGTTGCAGCCTTCCATTTGCAGTATTTGATACTAAGTGAACATAGATTCTCGTGCATGGAGAGGTGCACAATATGATGCGCCTGAAATCCAAGCTACTCTCTCTCAATGCAGACAAGACAAATAAGGTCAAGGTCTTCAGTCCACGGAATTGTGAGGAGCTTCGCATTCCTTTTAAAGCAGACAAGACGGCAAAAGTTGTTGGCAAACTCGCATCCAATCCACCTCCAACCGCTGATGGGAACCAGTCCCAATTCATGACGGGAGTTCTAGTGCAAAACGACTTTAAGATGTCCCTGATGGCGCCGGAAGATTTGAGAGAGTACGCGGGTCTAACGACTACTATAATTACTTGCAAGCAACGAATGACCCTTAGTGCTGCCGGCATCGAACTGATAAAATGGGCTTTGGAAGGTACTTTTGGAAAGATCGATGAATTGCCAGAGACCAGGTTAAGAAATAAACGGAACGATGACATGCATATGAACGGCTCTTCGGAGGATGCAGATGAGGAGATCTCAAGGGAGACTACGGCATACCTAGTTATGGGCTGCGTTACCGTACGCCATCAACACAACGGTGAGGTGGAACTGGAGTGGGAAGGTAATATGCTCAATGATGGTATTGCCGATGCAGTTATGGCCGTACTATTCTCGGTAGAAAGTAGCCCTGCTGCCGTCAAACGTAAGTTTTGCTCGTCTGAATCGCGGATGAGAAAGCTAATGTCGTTTAATAGAATCATCAAGCAAGCATTCTCACTCTCATGCTCTTCCTACTCGAAACCCCCATGCAAGCCTTTCTCCTACCGAACGCCTCGAGCGACTTTTCATGTTTCTCGAAGCACAATTCGGAGCCGAAAATGTTACGCCTATCGCAGTCCCAAAGCTCAGCGCCAAAGCAGCCATCCAGTCACCGTTGGCAATTAAAGAGTATGAAGACGGTGCATCGGAGGACTCAGAAGGGGATGAAAGAGAACTTGAGGCTCTCCAAAGAAAGGAGATAGAGAGACTGCACAAAATCGGTATTCCGGTCCCAGGAGTGGAAATCAAGATCAATAATGCCGTCGCTAAAGTCTGGCTGGAGGATCTCGAGGTTGAAGGCGCAAGCCGGGTCTTGGTTGAGAGAGTGCGAACTGTCGTGGAAAGAGCAGTTGAGGTTACTGCCCCCTTATGGGTGTAGGATAGTTCTTCCATCCTCTATCTAAGCCAACGATACAGGAATGAGCAGAATACTCCGCTGCATAGTCGTTGGATCTCTTTACATGGTCGGGATTTCGACTTAGAATGCCGACTCGGGTTAAAGGAGTAATTGGTAATGCAGACCCAGGACTGGCCTGGCGGGGCCATATTGTACCAATATTCAATGGAAACGAACTATTGCACCATAATCTCAAGTCCTTGAGCAAAATGGCGACTCTATTCTGAACCAAACGAATTATTCTACCGCATTTTCTATATGGTGACGACGATCTAAAGCTTACGTCGACATATCCATTACATATTACCTACCTTCCTTTCCATAAAACTAGTCTCTGAAAGTCCAGTAGAATTACATCACATGCCCAGATCAACAAATAGCCTACCTACATACACCCTAAAATCAGCCGAACTTATTTCCCCTTGTGGATTGCAGTATTCTTCTGGCTGTGTAGTGTGGCTTGAGACAACCGAAATTGGTACAGTATTTGTTCTAAAACGCCAATATCATACACATTATACCCCTGAAGCATGCATATGCTAGCTGTGTTACCTCGTTACTATGTTGTTGCTGCATGGGATGCCTTCGCGAACCGATTTACTGCATGTACTCATACAACCAAAGCCACGACAGCTACCACAACTTCTTTGTTCCCAAACAATCCCCCGCAGTGAAATCATCCCATCGTACTCCAAAGCAACCATCAAACCGCGGTCTCAATACCTCATCTGCACAAGTCTCGAGTTCACGAAAGACAGCACGCGATACGTAGTACACTTCGAGATGCCAATGAGCGCAAACCTCCAAGAGAAGCGACTGCATATCTGTGTCCTTGCAGCTCTGTCGATAACCATCATGCTGTTCACCGTCGTACATCTTCGACATTTGATACCTGCGAGACAGAATTGGGGGAATCATACCCGCGATTGCCACTCATTCTACGCGTCGGATTTGGTGGGGTGTGAGATGCATTTTGCGGGGAAGGAGGATTGGCTTTAATTTGAGGGGATTGCCGTAATGTGGGGATACTGTACATATATACATAATTGTGGATCAGATATTTCGAGCATGGCTTGCATGGTTTTTTTATATTGAGACAGGAAATGGAGAAGAAGGCATGAGGGAAGCTTGGTGATACTGCCTTGTGGGCATAAGTTAATGCCTTGAAGGGGGGCACAGGAGCACCACCCCCGGTCCGGAGATATGGTTACAGAGCATGGTTGAGTGATATACGAATGTTGATATGGTGGGCTGGAGAAAGGAAGGACCAGAGGAGGGCATATTTAGGCAGACATACTTGAACTGGGAAGTCCTTCATCGCGGGTAAGCCTTGCTCACTGCTCACAAATGGCAACTCTAATCTTTCTGCTTAGCACTCTATCTTCGAGAACAAGAGCAAGCCAACACGATTAAGAACAGCTTGCTAGTTTAGCCTCGCTTTAGGGTGGGAAGATTGTACATTTGGCAATGGGTTATTGAAGCTCTTCATCCTCCAATCCTTTAAAGTGAGACCTCGAGCAATGTGAGATGCTAACTGTATGTCCCGTACCCCGACCGCTCCAAGAATTCATTACAAACCAGATGAGTGCTGCTCCAGAAGCGTTTTGACGTCCCAGGCTTTAGCAACTGCATCGTTTAGTGAAGGTACATGTATAACTTAGCAAGAACGCAGTCATTCCAAGCATTGGCAATGGTAGCTGTGTAGACCTCGACACATGTCAAATTTGGCCATACGAGTCCCCAAAATATACCTAAGAAGACTAGGAGGCCATACTTGTTTCGAAAGTTGGTTGGCTTGTTCAAGTAGGAGCAGATGTAGGAGTCAGTGAGTATGACTGTATAAAATATGTCAATTGCTGTCGCCATGTGAAATGGACTTGGAATATAATACTTACAGAACAGGATAGGAACAAGGTAGGCGCAAACAATATAAACATGATCGTACTTGATCCAGTGAGATCTAGCTAGGTAACGGTGCCGTTCAAGTTGGGCAACTGCTGGGTTATTGTGGCTGTCGATGGAATTTGTTTGGCGGACCATCAGGATCTTTTTGATACCATCTACTATAGACTTGAGAGGATTGTTAACCTGTGCAGGAAGTCCCGAACTTGATTGTGTAGTGGGCACAGTTTGAGCAGTGCGACTTGTTGGCGTAACAATTCCAGCGGTAATATATGTAGAGACTGGGCGAAGATCGGTTGGAAGAACGCCAGCAGTGTAACTAGAAACGGGAGTATGAAGTCAGTTACTGTGTTTGTAGGGTACTATGAGTGAGCAATAAAAGTAGAGATCCAGGGAGTAGTAGGATAATGCATATGAGCATCATGATCATTTATCAAGAGCCCGATTCTGTAATAAGGAGGTTGACTTACGTGCAAGGAACTTCGATACCCTCCGGACCCCAGTAGCAAAACCCTGTAATAATTGACTTGGAAGAGATGGAGGAGACCTCAGAAACCGTGATGGTGATAGTCTGAACTGGCAAGGTAATAGTGGTAGTGATCAAAGCAGTAGCAGTTTTGGTGGCTGTAACACTTGCACGAACAGTTGGGTCCGGAGGAAAGGTAACCAAGATTGGCAAAGCATGGTCAACAGAAGTGGTGCTAGTAAGTGAGCTGCCAGAGGGAGCCAGTGAGGTATGAGCGGTTGTCAGGCAAGAGGTGGGGGTAAGGGCGGTGGGTGAGGGGTAATCGACAAAAATAGTGGTAACAACAATTCCAGAGGCAACAGACGTAGTAGGAGAGACTTTCGAGGAAGAGATAGTTGTGACAAAGGTCAAATCCTCCCCACCTTGAAAGTTAGAGAACACTCTGGTGACCGTGGTAACTCTAACATCGTCGGCTGGTCCACATAGATCAGCGGCGACCATGAGATAACTAGGAAGAAGGAAGTAGGCTTACCAGCGGACAGCAGGAACCAACTACAGACAAGCACCAGAAACATGAGAAGCTTCTTCGTAAACATCTTGAATGTGCTGAGAGACAAGAATGTCAGTCCTTGTACGCGTCTCTTATCTGAAATATATATATCTAGCCGCGCTTATAGGATAAAATGTGGCAAGTACAAACATATATATACATACCATGTGTTTACGATTATGCTGGTGGAGGTTCGATCGCAGGGCGAATCTAGGCGCGGCAAATAGGTTAGCTACACGGTATAGAATTTGAGAATTGACATGGTACCTATCAGTCGCGGCTGCGCCGGTCAAATAAGCTTTTTGTGAATGATCGATAACGCGCAGAGGAGGGAAAGCGAGTCGGGTGTTTGTCTTGGGAAGAGAGGTGGGAGAGAATAATTGTTTGTGTACAGGTTGTTGTTTACTCGTGAGGCCGAGAGGGCTAAGCGAGACGCGAACAACAAAGCCAAACTCAACTATTGTCGGCTTCCAGCCCATAGTATAAGCTTGTAAAGTAGGAATAAATTTGCCTCTGTGGTCTGTTGAATAGTTAGAACATGATATGTAGGGTCCGAAGCTGAACTGTCGTAGACAAACAGAGTGATTACATACCTTGATCGTCCAAGCTAGGCTTCTAGATAGGCACATTTTTTTGGCATGTCTATTTATCTTCAGGAACAGTGTAATATCTCTTTAGCTTGTAACTTGATAGATATCTGCGAAGCTATCAGAAGGACAAGATGCTAGAATGAAAGCCCACCTTGAACAAAAGAGAACTATTAAAGTAGCTTGTGGCTATAATGTCTTGTGCACGTCAGGCTCAAATTGGAAGTGCTGTTTCATTCATAACTCTTCAACATCCACCTTATACCCTATTCTCCAGAGTCAATATCAGACATTTGGACTCGATAATGTTTCATTATAAGTACCTTCCGTGTCGGAAGTCTGCCAACACTAAGGTGGGCACGAGGTTCTAGCTCCGACTCTGGTTTTTGATATTTTTAAAGATCATACAGAAATAATATAGGATCGGAAATACGCAACAATGCTTAGTTTTAATCCAAGTGTGACTCTGAAACAACAACATAGAGCAATAGAGTCAGAGAAATTGAGAGAATGCCTACTTGGCAGTCTTGGCTGTGCCCTATGGAAGAAGATGAGTAAAGAGATCGAAGGATATTTCCTAGATTTGGAGCTGATGCTCTAAGAAACAAGTATCATATGCCCATTGAAACAATGCTGTGGCATGTTCTTGAAAGAACACAGTACTAAATGATCCAAAAAAAAATAGTCTGCTTTCGCAAGAGGCAATGTCTCCCAGCCGATTGCAATTGATAGTTGTTGGAATAGCAAGACACTGAAGACAGAGTTCGTAACAGACATGATGACCTCCATCTGGTATGATGAAATATTGAAGTTGCAGAGATAGGCATTCTAAAGCCTTTGTTCTCGTGCTCATGCTCTTAGCCTATATCTGAAGTGTCATTAGGGTGTGAATCTATTATCTATATGTGATGGCACGTTTGAGTGAACAGACCAAAAGATCTAACGAACCTAGAGCCGAGACCTAGAGGTATACACTCAGATGATGGAACATAAGATTTGAATATGTCATATCTGACTGTTGTCTGTCAATTGCCATTGATATTTTATTGTGGTAGATTGTGGTAGAAGAGGAAAGGAGCTGAGCCTAAGCTAAACAACAAGCCTTCGAATCCGGGGCCGGGGCATGGCTTGGCACCATTGAACCCCACTACTGTAATTGCTGCCCCCACCGCGACCATGATGTGGATACCATCTCCAAATAATATGCTCCTCCTGCTCCTCAGCTCAATAGTTGAAGCATAGACTCCTCTTGATACCTCTGGAACTGGAGATGGCGTGGCCATATCCGTGAAATCGATCCCGAAATTATTTCTCAATACCCAGAGCCGCCAATAATAACAGGCAACGATTTGAACGATTCCAAAGCATCTCAACTTCAAGGCATCGAGACAAACAGTCTATTTACTGATATTTGTAACCCGGATATTTGGCTCCAATGCATTCTCCCAAGCCTTTGCAGAGCTTCAGTAGACCTCATACAAATGACCGCCCCCAAGCCCACCACGACCGTGCCGAGTACTACGATGGCAATTATACAAGTTGAAGGCAAGGAATATCCTCTGGTGGAGATACGTTCGACCGGGGACATCCTCCTGGATGTGAATTTCAGGAACTTATCGGAATGTACAAAGTCAATACCGAAAGATGCACTTCGAAGTCTGCGAACCAAAAAGCTCCCCATACCTTCACCAAGAATCTTCTATCGAGTCAAGCTGGAAACGATCAAAAAGCACTCCGAATACTTCCAAATATTGCTCAAACCACTATTTGCCGAAGGATTAGCTGTTGCAGAGGCATTATCAGGCCTCGAGCAGGCAGGTCTGGACCCTAGCAAGCTTGAGGCTTCTAAGCTACCCAGAGTGAGCATTGTGGATGAAGATGGGGCTACGAAGACATTTGGGAGGGAGTTGATATTCCGGGATATGCTGAATATTGTTCATGGCACTGTAAGTTATCTAGGACCAACACTATCTCTGACGAGTCCCTAGTCTGACATCTCTTAGGACCATCTCACATATCCGTTCAACACTCAATGCCTTACAGTTCTAATCCTCATGGCAGACCGATACAACTTTACCGCACTAGTTACCCGCCATATGCAAAAGATCTTGAATACCCACAAATACCCTGCGTCACTTGACAAGAATGGTGAGGAGGCGTTGAGGCAGAAGGTATTGATACAGTTCCACACCGATCAAGGGGTGCGCTTCACTGGGTCTACCAAGGATCTGATATTGCGTGGATCTATACGTTGGACGGATATGGCCGAGCATAGCGATGAATATCAAGCAGCTTGGTGGGATCTGCCGTATGGACTGGAAGGTAATGATCCCCTAAATCTGAGAGACAGTTCAAGCGTCTGGACTCTGACAATTTACAGCTGAATTGGCATATCGAAGAGCTTGTGTCTTGCGAACAATTGCTTCTATTCAAGACCAGTTTCTACAGATATATTCGTCCCGTGAAAGACAATGCAAACTAGGCTATGATACAAGCTCCAGTTGTGACTCTTTTCAGTAAGTCGTTCTCTAGCTTTTCATAAATATCAAGCCACGCAATTAGAGTTCTTGTACTTGCAAACGTTCTCTATCTCTTGAATCCCCCCACAAGATAACTGATACTATTTCTAGATTAGGAGAGATGATCAAATTCTTGACTAAAAAGGGACTCCTTTCTTTAGTCTCGTTCCAGGCCGCTTCCCCCTATGACTCCGACTACATCGTATGTAGATATACCTACTTTCTCGAATTGTTCCAATCCTTCAGCTTGTGAGAGCCGTCTTCAGAGCAGTGGTCTCGCGAAGCTGTCTTTGACTCAACTCTTGCAAATAGTCGTGCTAATTATTTTTTTGAAGTGGCCTGACACATATACTGGTGACGTCGAATTATTGATTGGAATCTTACGGCAATGCCCTCAATATCAAATTGACTCGAATCATCGGCACTGCGGATTTAGAACTATGCTCTTACCAGCCTTAGACTTCATTCGGACTTGTATCGACACCGGTCTGGGGATCAGACTCTCACGATCAAAAACCGGTGGCCCTCTCTTCGAATCTTGGATTCCACCACAGCCTTCTTCAAGCGCCAAGAAAGCAGTTTGGGTTGGCAACGGAGATCACGATGTTGACGTAGCTGGAGAGAAACCGAAGCAGTTTAATTTCGGACAGACTCGGCCAAAGATGGCTTTGGGTACTCAGCCAGGTGAGAATGGTGTTGAGCGGTCTCCGAGAGGGCTTTTTACAGCTGAGAAATGGAGCTGGATCACAGAATCAGAATTCAACAGTAGAGCTGGTTAGTCTGAAACCTGATTCCTAGTACGTAAATCCCTTATTGACTTGATAAGTAGTTCTCGGTGGATCTTTTATAACGACCAACTTTCAGCGGTAAATTGTCACGAGTCTACAAATCGGGCTACGATGATTGCATCGCTCTCCGGTATTGGAATAGACGAATTCAAGGGGCAGATTTATTATGTATGAGATAGTAGCAGTTGCAAATCAGATTCACAGCGGAGATTCAATAAGACAAAGTCAAGAGCAACTTTTAATTCCATGTTCGTGAATCATATCATTCCTCCCCGTTATCTCATGAAATGCATCGAGTGCAAAGTTCTATCCCTAGATGGCCATCGCTGAAGTGAAACAAAAAAGCCAAGTACACACACTAGGAATGGAGTGATGAGGTGACAGTCCATCTAATATCCACCCCCATAGCCGGCGCCAGGATATCCACCTCCTCCGCCTCCGTTATACGGCGGTTGAGGTGGGTACTGACTTTGATAGGGTTGATATTGATTGCCATAAGGAGGCTGTTGGGGTGGACCGCCCTGAAACCCTGGAGGTGGGGGTCCCTGTTGCCAATAACCTGGGCCAGGTGGTGGAGGACCTTGGTTATAGGGACCTGGGCCGCCATATGAAGGCTGTTGATGATCAGGCGGGTATGGCGCGCCTGAAGGCGGATACGGCGGGCCTGATTGAAAGTTTCCCTGCGGACCTTGTTGATACGAAGAATTGTAGCCCTGCACAGGCGCTTGATAGCTTTCTGGAGGTGGAGCGTTGTGATAACCTCCGTACGAAGGATTGGGACTCAAATATCCACCCTGAGAAGATGTCGGACGCTCGTAACTGGAGCTTCCTGGTCGGGGAATATTTTGATATCCGAAACTGGGGGACTGGTGAGGCCGGCCTGGCGAACTTGATTGAGGGGATGGGGACATGTAATTATAGGCGACGTTTCCATCATTGCCTTCCATTGCCCCGAGATCACGGCTGCGAATCTCTGTCCAAATTGACCCGGAAGTTTTGCCGTGGCCGCCGAGAGCACCATGATCGTGATCATGTAGGCCTCTGGAGCCTTGACCAGAGCTAGATTCTTGGTGGTTACGGCCGGCTTTAACAGATGCGGAGCTGAGGATGTGGTTGAGTTGCTCGCGGTCTGGTTGCTCATCTACCCACTTCCGGACAGTATTGAACATGTTCCGTTGGAGTTCACAATTCTCATCACGGAGAGCGGGGTGGTGGAAGGCACGGAGTATATCGTGCATTACTTCCTCGACATTGATACCTGGGTTCTCCCAGGCGTAAAGAACTCGTCTGGATTATGTATTGGTATTTAAATAGGTCAAATGATGGAGGAAAAACTTACGGAGCTACATATTGCAGAATGGTTGTAGCGACACGACCAGCAACCCCATTCAACCTATTCGAAAAATGGTCTTTGGAAAGCATAGAGTGCGTTGGATTGGTGCAATACGCATCATTCCATGGCTCGAACTGCTGGTTGGCACTTGGTGTGGTATTAGTAGATTATAGAAATGGGAGTATTTTATGGTACTGACCTTGCATCAACTACAGTGGATGAACCTTCCTTTAGAGATTTCGAAACTGCATCGATGATTGGTCTAATGAATGGGGCAAGCAATGACAGAACAAACACTGTAAGTGTTTCGCTGATCTTCTCAACCAATGCCTCCAAGCCCGGGATTTTGGCAATAGTGGCACTGATTGCTTTAACAACTTTATCTCTGAACTCCAATATCGGATAGATTCGCTTGGCAGTACTGATCGGATCGAAGCTCTCGCTCATACCTGGAATTTGATTACCTGAATGTCCTAAGTGTTCGCCGGGCGGGCCAGCGAATGAGGTCTCAACGCTGCTTCGTGCCAGCGTATTCTGATACTCCTGCTCGGCTGATTGCTCTTGTAGACTCCTGGCAGTCGAAGCAAGTCCACCGCCCATTCCAGGAACTTGAGATAGAAGACTTGTGAAGTCAGATCCACCCCCTGAACCAAATAACCCACGTTGACCACCACCACCAGCTTGGGCTTGTTCGGCTCCCTTTAGCGCCAGATCCATTTCCTCAACCTCGGTTTGAGTGAAGTGATCTGTGGCTTCTCCCAGAACGGAGTGGAGAAAATCAACTGCACCAAAAGTACCCGTTACAAGAGGATAGATATTGTGACCTCGGATATTTATTTGAGTCGCAACCCCGGTATGAGGGAAAACATCACGGTAGCCCAACTCTTGAAGTGCCAATTCGCAGTAATTCGTATGGGCACCAAAATCCTGCGTTTATTAGCAATAAATACTGAATGTGGCGATTGGAATAATCACTTCTAGACAATGAAGAGCCTGTCCAAGACAACTACCAGGTTTATTAGCAACGGCTTTGATCGCGTAGACAGAAATCGCTCACCGAAGAGCCTCGCAGAGATCAGCTTCATTTCCCTTGGAGTTCCCAGAGCCATTAGTATATAGCCGACCGAAATGAATGCTTCTCATCAGACTGAATTTGACATAGCCTGTGCTGGTGGACCAACCGCCGCTCTCATTCGCGATATAGTTCTTCATGCCCGTATTTAGGTCAACTTCAAGTTCGATGGGTTGTACCAAACCTCTAAGACGGGGATCATATTGTCTCGCATCTTTGTCATCTGCATAGCCTTTTGGATTGTCGATGTGCTCTTCGGGACGATATACACCAAGTCGTTCCTCGGTGACCTCAAATTCCTCAGTGGCGTAGCCGAAAGATAAGAAACTCAATACCCAAACCTAAAAAGTCTCAGCACATGCACAAAGCCGCTTATCCAGTGCCGAACTCACAAGGATTCGAATGGTGGGAGCTGAGACGCCTTTCAAACTACCAACATCCACTGCTTGAGAGTAGTCACGAAGCCAATTTCCAAAGTAAACTCGTTTGACCATCATTGAGGTCCATTTGTGACCTTTAATAAAGGCAATAGTCTTGAGCATATCCTCGATATCTGGCATTCGTTAGATTCCAAAAGAGAAAATATAAGCCATGAATATGAGAGAATATCGAACCTCCATGACGAAAGTTGTTCCCCTCGATTTGTGCAATAGAAGGGATGTTGCCCGCCCCAAAAGCAGCGGCAGGAGTCGCGAATACCAATAGTAAGAAGAGAGTCAAGAGGATCAGAGAGGTAGAACCCATAGAGCTGGTTGCCATCTTGGATGATGTTGCTGGTCTGCAGATATTCAGAAATAGAATTCAGGACGGGATCCAGTGATCTGGCGGGGTAGTGGGGGGAAAGGTGTCGATCCGTTCAAAGCTCGAAACTCTGTTTGACTACCTAGGTACGAAGTACGAGTATGTGATCAACCTCATCGACATGAAATTTTCTAGGTCCGGGGCGAAGAGGTTATAAAGGGCGTTTGATATTTATTCTCGACTGCGAATAGTAGTGGGTGGTCGTCACATCTAAGTCACAGCCACACCCAGTTGGCTGAGGAGACTGGAAGATGTGACCGACCTACTTTCCTTGTTTCCAACCCTAACTTAACACGTGACCATCAAAAAAATACTATTGCCTGAGGCATGAAAGGGTAAAACGGGAATGGCAGGGGGTAGGGCAGGGCAGAGCAGATCACGATCACGGGAAGCTCAAGTTGACGGCGTCCGGGGCGAATTATTATGCGGCTGCGGGCTCCTCTCCCAAAACTCTAATCCCTACCCTTCCCAAATACAGTGCGTGTGGCGTTACTCCTTTGATTTTTGATCCGCCGTTCCGGCATTTTGATTACATCCTCTCCTGATAACTGGCGCGTTCAGTTCGATTTACAGTTCATTCCCACGAATATCTCACCCTTCTTATACCTCAGTCCTATCCGCTTCTCTTCAAAATTTTCTGTAGTGATCTTGCGGTCGCAGAAGGTTCTCTAGAACTCACGTACCCTCTGTATGTTTGTACCTAGCTAGACCATCCTCCGCAAACCTCCTTCTCCTTCATCAGGCGTCTCATTCTTTGCCCACGCATCCTCTGGATACTTGTTCGAAGCAGCACGTTCGAAAGTCGTCATCATGTCTCCATCTCGCACGCTTCCAACTTTCTTGCAGACTGAGGTCGTGGCCCACAATACCGCGGAGAGCTGCTATGTTACTATAGGCACCCGTGTCTTCGACATCACCGACTTCCTCGACGATCACCCTGGTGGAGGCGAGCTCATCCTGGAATATGGAGGCAAGGATATCACCAATATATTAAAGGATCAGGACTCTCACACCCATTCCGAAGCTGCATACGATATTTTAGAGGACTCTCTGGTTGGTTTCGTCGCCACAAAAAAAGTGCTAGATGCCGCCGTCAAAAGTCAACGCCCAGATCAGATTGTGCCTTTGCCACCTACGAGGAATGATCCGGTGGAAGTTGAGGCAAATGGCTCTGCCAATAGAGTTCCAGTCTATAAAGCTACTGGGATGTCTTCCGCAGAAGACCTCGAGAAGGAGACTGATCTCACCAATGATTACAAGACGCACAAATTTCTCGACCTCAACAAGCCATTGCTGCCGCAAGTTTGGTTTGGAGGCTTCAGCAAAGAGTTCTATCTCGAGCAAGTTCACCGACCACGTCACTACAAGGGAGGGGACTCTGCCCCATTGTTCGGCAATTTCCTTGAACCCCTCTCCCGAACCGCTTGGTGGGTTGTGCCAACAGTCTGGCTCCCACCTGTAACATATGGAACGTACCTTGCATCGAAAGGCTTCTCGAGTATTGCTGGGGAGGCAGCTTATTTTGCTGTGGGTTTGTTTTTGTGGACTCTGGTAGAATATATACTGCACAGATTCTTGTTTCATCTGGACAAGTAAGTACATATGGTTTTCATATCATTTCAGAGCTGACTGTATTAGATGGCTCCCTAATAACCGAGTCGCCTTCACTCTTCACTTTCTGCTTCATGGCATTCACCACTATCTCCCTATGGATAAGCTCAGACTTGTCATGCCACCTACCCTTTTCATCGTACTTGCAACTCCGTTTTGGAAGCTTGCACATATCGTCTTCTATTGGGATTGGTGTGTAGCCACGGCTGTCTTCTGTGGTGCCATTTTCGGATACATCTGCTACGATATGACTCACTACTTTCTTCACCATCGAACTCTGCCCTCGTATTGGAGAGAGCTGAAGAAGTATCACCTCCAGCACCACTTCATGGACTACGAGAATGGCTTCGGGGTGACCAGTAGATTCTGGGATGTAATATTCGGTACCCAACTAGCACCGCCACCAGTTAAGACCTTGTAAGCATCAATTGCTGTACAGTATATGTCGTAGGGAGATAGTTTGAGCAACGATGCCATGACGGACGAGAAAGACTTCTGATCACCCTGGGGCGTTGGGGAACGGGTTTTTCATTATTGGACACGAGAAGGCTACTCGACCTGTAAATTGAGTAACTTAGTATAATAATTCATAATTACATGCAACTCAAAGGCTCAATCTTAAAAGTTGTCGGCGTTAAATGCGTCCTGAAAAATTGGACTAGGCTTCAGCCTCCTCCCTAGCCTGAATCGATGTGCCCCGTGCCCGTGCTCAAGACCCACCTGAAGGAGAATGGGCCAGCGACCACAAATCTCTTCGCCCCGTTAACTTCATTCACTTTCCCAGGCATCGCTTTCCTTCCACGAATCAGACCGTCTGGTATCAACACATTCAAGAACTGCTAATTAAAATCTACTCATCATCAGCAGTACCTGCATCGTACACGAAGCGTTTGACAGAAGAACCTCCAAGTCGTCATGTCGGCCCTCGACGTCGAAGCCTTGCTTGACTCCACTGCAAATGCTCCTTCAGTCGACCAGAATGGATCTGCGAAGTCAAAGAATATTGATGACCGCCACAAGAACGAGCGTAATGATCGCCGCGAAAGAGAGCGCACTCGTGAAGGTAGTAGAGATCGCGATCGCGATAGAAAACGCAGAGACCGCAGCAGAACCAGAAGAGAGGCCAACGGGGACAAAGAGTTGATTGGGACACCTACCAGTGATCATGGTAGTGCCCAGGGAAGTGTTAAGAGTAGGCGCAGAAGCAGAAGCCGTGAAGAAGATCGTCGCCACTCACGTCGCCACAGAGACAGCCCTGATGAAGGCGGTCGACGGGACGGCGATTTTTACAGAGGGAATGGCCGCACCCGCTCACGCTCCAGAAGCCCCAGTAGGTATTATCGCCCCCGAGGAGATCGCCGCGAACGAGATGAGGTAGAAGGTGGTAAGCCAAGGGAAGAACGCCGAAACAGAACTGAAGGTCGACGAGCAAGTAGAAGTCCGAAGAGAGAGAACACACCCCCTTTGACCGAGGATGAGCGTGATCGTCGTACTGTCTTTGTCCAACAGCTTGCTGCTCGTCTTAGGACCAAGGAACTGATAGCTTTCTTTGACAAAGTTGGTCCTGTGAAAGAGGCTCAGATTGTGAAGGATCGAGTTAGTGGGAGATCTAAAGGGTATGCTTTCTATTCCTTGATTGTATTATTACATACTAACTGGTTCGTTCAGTGTTGGATATGTTGAGTTCAAAAACGAAGAGTCGGTTCCTGCTGCTATTCAACTCACTGGTCAGAAGCTCCTAGGAATTCCAATCATCGCCCAACTCACAGAGGCCGAAAAGAATCGCCAAGTCCGCAACCCCGAAGCAACCGGCAGTAATTTGAATCAAATCCCTTTCCATCGGCTCTATGTGGGTAATATCCATTTCAGCATCACTGAAAGCGATTTACAGAATGTTTTTGAACCGTTTGGAGAGCTTGAATTTGTCCAGCTTCAAAAAGAAGAGCAAGGTCGCAGTCGAGGCTATGGATTTGTCCAGTATGTTTATTCTTTTCCAATCTGAAACTAGTATACTAACATCTCCTGGATTTCGAGACCCAACCCAGGCTCGTGAGGCCCTAGAGAAGATGAATGGGTTTGATCTCGCTGGTCGACCAATTCGTGTTGGTCTTGGCAACGATAAGTTTACTCCTGAGTCTACAGCCAGTCTTCTTCAGAGATTCCAAGGACAGAGCCACCAACAAAAATTTCAGGGTTCCGCATTTTCCGGTGCCGGTGGGCGTGGTCCCCAAGCAACTAGTGGAGGCAACTTCGATCGTGCCGGAGGTCGCGATAATGATAAGGGTTCTGGAGGTGCTAGTGCCCTTGATGACACAGATGTGGGCGGCGTGAACTTCAACAATTATAGTCGAGATGCATTGATGCGGAAGCTTGCTAGAACAGATGAACCCGTTCCTGCCGCCAAGGGCCGCGATGAGAGACGAGAGATCGCTAAACCCAAGACCGAGACGAAGCAACTTCCAGTAAATGTCAATATGGCAAGCAGATGTGTTGTCCTCAAGAATATGTTTGACCCTGCAGAGTTAGTACTTTCCTCTCCCTGCTTTTAATTACCATCTACTAACCTGCTGCTTCACAGAGAAGAAGGTGATTCCTGGGAGAAGGAGCTGGAGGATGACGTTCGCGCAGAAGCGGAAGAGAAATATGGCCATGTTGTTCACATTGCTCTAGATCCAAACTCACAGGGCGATATTTACCTCAAATTCGATCGGGTACAAGGAGGAGAAAACGCCATCAAAGGCCTCAACGGCAGATATTTCGGTGGGAGGATGATCAGTGCTACACCTGTTGTGGATGCAGTCTACAGCAGTTTGTTCTCGCGTACCAAGGCGATTTAAGTGCTAATTACGGCCTATCACGTTTGACTCTAGGGTCGGTTTCTGTATGGTTTTCTGCTCTTAGTGTGCACAAGCTCCTCTAACGTCTCATTTAGAAACTTGTCTCGTCACTTCGATTTCCGAGCTCCCGCAAAGCCTCTTCATGCCTGCAAAAACTTACCCATCTTACCAGCCGTTCTTCATGGAATCAAGTCCATGTTCTGAGTTCATCGATATTTCGACCTACCTCGATGCTGTACACCACTTCGAGAACCTAGCTGATTATCTTTGACCCCTAGGAGCCTCCGTCAAGCAATGCCTTCGCTCTTGACATTAAGAGCGAGATTTCTGATTCAGCTGATTGCACATAGGGCATTTCACTTGTAAACAGAACAGTTTCTCCTTTTTGCCATACCTTTGGCGTTGTTATTTATAGAAAACACAGATACTTTTCTTGGAATTGAGTTGTCATAGCAGTGTTAGTGATATTTATATGTTTATAAGTTAAACGCCTCTGACACTTGTTTTGTTATATGTATTCACAACGCAGGTAGAACAGTTTTCTAACATCATATATCCGAGTTGCAACCCCCAGCCTTTCCAGAAGCCCCTCTAAATGGCCATTACCTAACCACACCCATCCTCCAGAGTCCAGACCTATCGAGTACCCAGACCGTGTTAACCTGAGCCTTCTTAACAGACGGCACAGTCACTGCTCATCTGATTCAAAGATCCCGAGAAAGTGCGATAAAATCCGAGCTGAACCGAGACAGTAGTCAGCTACTTAAAATGGAATTAAACAGTCACATCTCCGGCCCTACTGAAACGCTATGTTCATGTTCCTCCCCTCTTGGCAGATATACAATTGCAAAAGCAGTCACATCCTTTCCACAATGAATAGGAGAGCAGAAGCTTGTTTTAAATCTTGCGCATATCGCTCACCTGGGTCTATTCAATAAATCGGTCCAGCAGATCGCTGCTGACGTGACGCATCAAGATAGAGACCGAGGTCGCGCTACAATAGGACAGACATAAGACAGAAGCACCCATAAGTTAGGATCAATCAAAGTGCTGCCGCCACAATACAAGACTTTATGCTTTCTAGGCGAGATTATTCTGAGGAGGGATATGGTGTCTCTAGCAGAGATTTCGATTGGTCCAGTATTCAATACACCATGACTCCATGAGGTCCATATCGTGCCTTGAGTACCCATAGATTGGCTTTGGAAATATGTAGAGAGCTTTCAAAGAATGATGGAGAGATTGTGGATTGTTTGTGTTCCGTACATGTCTGGGAAATATCTGGATGGAAGGCTTTTACAGCTCTACAGCTAAGCTGTGCTGATATACATCTGGATAGCACTTGTGAGCTCGTGGCATTAAGACAGACAGACAGAGGACTGGGGGTGCTTATCTTTAATACTCTGCTAAAAACTCTACCCTTGTTTGCCTTGACGCGTCGTGGAACAAGTCGATAGTTCTCAAAGAGTTGGGTGCTTGGTGGTATACTCTTAAGCCTAGAGTTGACAGATAGACAAGTCTAGGGATATCGATCTCTTTTGGTCAATGAAGTTGCTCTTTTGATGGGATGACTCCCATATTAGACCAGACGCCAGATGTATTCCAATTGTTTATTTGTCTTCATGCTCTCTGGAAACGCAACGCGATGAAGGAATATAGTATTTCTGGCCCAAGGCCCATATAGATGTTCAAAAGGAGTGGTTTGTTGGAGCTCGTATGAAGCTATTGGGAGCTACATAGAGCTGTGTAAAATTGCACAAAGCATAAGAACTGCATAAACTAAAGTTATCCGAGGCTGTACGAGATTGATTGTGTATAAAATACGTACTCGTATAGTTCTGATTATTAAGCTAATTTTTTTCCACGTCATTTTCCAAACGAATTCGAACTGAAGCCTCAGGATGACTCTAGAGGTTTACAGCTTTGTAAATGAGATTAATCATAATCAATGAATCAATTGATTTAAAAGAAAATGCAATTATACCTCTGCGAAAGAAAATAGGTTGTTTGTGCGAACTGCGAAGAAAGGTAAGTGAGAAGGCTCAGAAGGGGATCGGAGGGAAAGGAGGTAATGGCAGTAGCGTGGCAACGAAGGTAGAACTGAAGAGGGCCAAGAGGCAGAAGCAGGAGACAACAAGGAGCAGGGAAATCAAGAAGAAAGTAAGAGAGTCACTAGACTGACTACCGTAAGCAAGCATATAATCATGCATATACTTAGCAGATTTTGGACAGCTAGTCGTGTGTGAACCAAGGAACCATGAAGGTATCATGATGATAGCTTCTCCAGGGCCTGTGTTGTGCTTGGGGATCCGAGGTATGTGCCACGCCAAAGAAACTGTGTTCCCGCACTTGTTCGATGATTGTTTAGAAGAGTGCAGTGACTCTTTGTTTCTGTGGATTCAATCTGCGGAGGTGGACAGCGGACCCAAAGTTGGACGGTTCCGTCACGGTCGGCGCCACGTCTTGATTGCCATGTCTAACAGTGTTAGCTATTGTAAGCAGTTCTGCGAGAGATACCTCTCATATCTTGCTTAGCATGAGAACTTAGCTCTGTAGCTAGCATGTCCCACTGTTCTAGCTGCGCATATATTCTACTGTTGTATGTAGTCAGTGATCAGGTTCTGTGATCAGTCTTCTTGAGAACGTTTTAGCCTGAGCATCGTAGTGACTGAACAAGCAGTATTGTTAGCAAAAGCACACACTGTGTCGAAAACTTATCCCTAGTCTTTCCACATGAATCTTGTCTAGTCTGACCTGTTTCTTGTCGCTGGAGTAGTGCTGATCTGGCCGAGTATTTCCAGTCGCATAATGTGCTGGCAGTGCTGCTGCAGAGAATGACCAAAGGACAGGACCAGTGAGTAACCATGATCTCTCTAATGAGTAGAAGAGAGTGCTTATCTTTAAATCTTTCTGCACATCGTGTGGTGATTAGAAAATCAGTTAGAGCAGACACTGTGACAGCAAATCTTGCTTTTTATAGTCCAACAGCGGGAAGAGAATATTTGCAACAAGGATGCCAGATGAACCACGGCTGGAGTGAATGTACAGCAGATTCACAGCAAAGACGACTTTTTGTCTTTGAGGTATTATGATACCAGATGTTTCTTTTGATTGGGAGTGTCACTCAGGAGCTGCTGTTGTGATTGGGAAGATTCAACAGGGAGGCTTTCGTCCGGCGTAAAAATGTTGACTGTAATTGTAGCTATTGAATTTAGGAAGCTAACAATCTTGTTTTTAATATTCAAGACCATTCGCCTCATGGTGAATTCCTTCAAAACCAGGCTACAACATCTTGTGATTTTTAAGGAAGGAAATGCCTCCCCCCCTCTATTTTCCTGACGCAGATCAGGTCACTTGGGCGCGACAAGCAGAACACAGTCCATAACTACCTCCGTCTCTGTTAGGAAGTCTTATTGGTAAAGTAGCTATGTTGTTTACTTAGATTAAATTAGATTTGATCTTTGCAAGTCAAGCCAAATTGCCCAAGCCAGCTTTCTGCCAATTCACCGTTAAGCTGCAGCCTATGACTCTGACCTATTGAAGCAAAAGTGAACTGCTAGCCGTTAGAAAGTCTCGCTACATGCAGGAGGACCGCGTCGAGTAAAAGAAAGGACCTAGCGGGGACATATCCTCTCGTCGACCCAACAACTCTTTCACACAACAACATCTTCGGTTTGACCTACCCAACTACCACCTTCTTATCATATCTCGACTACTATAGTATTATGGTTGCCTGGGTATAGATCTTAGTTCCCTGGTAAGGAGGGTTGATCGGGAATAGGCGCCGCATGCTCCGTTACGCGTACAGTGACCGATCAAGAAAGCACATAGTATCACTGCCAACAGTGACCTTACTCACCTCCATCGATTGGCGTATGATGTCAGATAAGTCAAACCAACCTGACCAATCCAACCAGACAAGATCATACCCTCATCCTTCCGGCTTGATCCGAGCTTTAAATAACACGGGACGCGTCAGGGGCAGCTCTGCCACACCAACGCGAGAGATCGTATCTCCAAATCCACAGAGAAATATTCAACCACTTATCGCAAGTATGAACAATACCAACTTCGGTCCAGGTAGCGCGCGTGGCTCAAGCAGTCGCGACAGCAGCTTTCACGGCCATAATCCTAGCCCAGCTGTAAACAACCCCTATAGAGGTTCCCAAGGCCGTCAAGCCCAAGGGCCAAACACGAGCTCCATCAATCCTAGATTTGGCAATGACCAAGGTCTAAGTACAAGCTCTACTGGTTTGCAGACGTCTGGTAGCAGTCACGATCAGGGTTCTTCGATCACCGGGCGCCTGAATCCGAATGTTGCCGCCTTCCAATCTTCGCGAACTCAAAGTCAACAACAGCTGACAATGAACCAACAAGTAAGTCCTATCAAGTATCCTCTTCATAAGCTACCAGACCAACATGTTATTAGCCGGCCATGATAAACAGAGCTTCCCAAGAGTTTCATGCCAGAATCCGCGACTTTATCAAGAAGATCGAGGGCTGTAATAAGATTGATGAGAGCTTACAAGCGTATTTCATCAATGATATCCGAATGATTGGTCAGCACTATAACGAACAAATGAAACATCTCCAAGAAGATTATGACCGCGTCGTTGCTGAGAAGCACAAATACGCAAATAGCCTTGATGTTGCTTCAGAGCAGATGAAAATCGCGCTTGCTGATCGTGACCGGTACGAGAGTGAGAAAGATGCCTTGAGAATATCGCACGACAACTACAAAATCAAGGCCAAGAAGAGTACCGAAAAACTCGAGAGATTTGTACAATATTGGAAAGAGAAACACGAAGAGATGGCGAAGCAGCTTGATACAAAGAAAGCACAGCTTGATGCAAACCCTAGCTCCAGCACTCAGCATGATAAGTTGGCAGCCATCCGTGACCCATATATATCACCAGCTGCACCCTCCACTGCTACTTTCGAGAGCACCAGAATGGCCAGAATGGGAAATATGGGCGGTCAGAAGAGTGTCAGCTCACCTTCTGCTTCAGGGCTCACAGGCCTGATTGGCAATTCCTATGGACAGTCGTCAGCGCTCGGTCATATCAATCCATTCAGTGGTCCACCTAATGCCACTGCAGAGGAGGTGTTTCCGACCATTCGCGGGCGTCGACCACTTGTGCTTCCTGTGGGTGGAGCTAAGACATCAATATATGCCTTCCCCCCCATTTTGCGTGCAAATTCGTCTCGGATTATCGACACAGAACCTGGAGACACCCCTCGTGCACATTCTGTCACACACGATCCCTCGTCGACTGCATTAGTCCTCCACAATCCAAAGGAGGATCCGTCCCCATACTATCAAGACGAGTTCTCTCGACTCTATGAGGTGGTCGAAGGCTGGGCGCAGACATACTGTAACATCCCGAATTTAGCCAACGATCAGGCAATCGCAAGATCCAACCAGCAGCTCTGGGACTTCATGATGAACTGTACCTATCCTGGACAGCGCCAAGACGCCTATACTCATGTAATGATGTTGCTCACTGATCCCATCTGTAGGCCCTGGTTTGTTATGAGAATGGGTGTTACATACATTGTCGAGAAGGTATTGTCCCTCGAGCCATATAAAAAGTTCAGTCCTACAGTTAGTGCCGAGCTAGCAGACATCACAACACAGCTTTCACAACGAGGTGTGTAGTATCTTTTTTCTTCCAAAAATCTCTGATACTAATTCTTAATCACAGGTCTGGCAACTGAAGCCCGGCAACTCCTAATCAATCGACGTGCTGCAGCTGTACAGGGCATCTTCGCTGGCGGTGCGTGGGATGAATGGCGCACTGCAGAGCTCGGACTGCACAGCAAACGCTTGAGAGAAATAATGGGGTCGATGATGAACGATAAAACCCTTCGTTCAAAGGCTGGTGGAGACCTCGGTGCTCTTATTCTCAAGGCTTGGGACCTGTCAATCAAGATTAATACGGCTCCTCTGACATTTCAAATTCTGTTTCCAGACACAGCCGGGAAATTCAACGCTTCCACAATGATGGCCAAGGACAAACCTTGGGAAGATCAGATGCAATTGCAAATCAAGCAAACTCGTTTGAAGCTCATCATCACGCCTGTTGTTACTATGCGAGATGACCGAAGTAGCACAATCCGGGCGAAGAACCTGCACCACGCCAGCGTCCTTACTATGAATTAGACTGAAAACTTGAGCTTGCCCACAAAGCCATTTAAGTTCGCTCTAGTCCTCGGTTATGTTCGTCTCCTTGCACTGATCAGTTGCCTCTCCTCGCAATTACTCGATATTGAGCAGGAGAGAATCTTCGAGCTATTTTCAAATTCGACTTTCGATCCAGCAAACATTTTCTGCTGCGTTACCTGGCCTACTTCTACTTAGAGAAGATCGTTGGGAATGATACGCACCTCATTTATCTCTCACCGCCATGTGTGGTACCATGAGACAGTATTTTCGGCCTTTTCGAATAATTTGCTTTTCCCTGTTGTTATGTATTTTGATTGCGTTTCTTCCCCACACAAGAAAAGCTTCCTTCACCTTCGATGGGTAACTCGGATGTCCGGGGAGTATCTCAATGCTTACATTGTGGGTATCTTCTCCCAGCAGTTGTCGTACGACTTCGTATTTGGCGGCGGTTCTGGACTTTGCATGGTAACTGGACTGTGGTGGTTTTAGTCTCCTAATAGTTAGTCCAAGATAGGCTTGCTATCTACCTATCTTGTGATGTGCATATTTGCTGCTCAACCGAGAGGATGATGCGGATTGTAAGGCGGGGTGGCTTACACGGTGGTTGGCTTTGCAACAGATTGCTTTAATTTGCTCCTGAAAGGAAGTCTCGCTCCATAGACGACCAAAATACAATTTTCGTATCTTTCTGTGCTCAGATGTGAGTGATGAGAGGTAGGATCCGACTAATCGTAGCCCCAGAAGCTTACCAATAGCCTAGTCTGCTGTCGATAGACTATATTGACCAGACCACCTGCGAGCCAAATGAATTTTCATACCACGACTATATTCCACTTCCGTTCTAGTCATGGCTTGGTTACAATCAGGTACCAAAGCTTGCCCTCGAGAGATGAAGAGACCAGAAGTGGCAGTAATCTACAATTGTTATCATGAGTATTGAGCAATCTGTGAAGAAACTCTCTAAGCCTACCCATATTGTTTCTTTCTTCCCAATCCCAATGCAAGTCTAATAAATCGTGAATATTTACAGATTGGCAACGTGATAGACTGAACTAGGATGACAATGAAGAAAAGTTCAACATACACTTGCGCCAGGATGACTTCGAGTCACTGCGAGAAAAGGGTTTGAGAGTGGTGTTGGTAATATTACTGTAGTGATAACTGTATAGACAACGAAAATTCAAATGGTCGTTCCAGGAGCTGACTGGAAGCCTGGAAGGGGCAATGAGAAGCCTACTCCTGCATGGGAACGGTTTATTGTAAGCTCAAGCACAAGGAATTGGTCTTTTCTGGAGAGATATTTTCTTATTACCTTTGAATGCCAGATCAGCCAGAGGTAATCAGGCTCCCCAGGATATGCAATTTGGAATGCTAATTAGAGAGGCTCGCTCATCGATAGCTCTCTGTATTGGTCGAACTGAATGTCAGTTTCTAGCTTATCTCGCTATTTAGGCTGGGTATCTACTATTCATAAGAAATATGAGAGTAGTTTCTAGATTGAATGGGGATCAGCAAATATCAAGGAATTCCGTCCATGGAGCGTTCGCGATCGATGACGTCTCAACTCGCCTCGCTTACAGTAGCGGCGGCGGCTCTGCAAAGAAAGGGACAGCCACTTGCCCTTCAGCCCACCAACGATTGTGATTGTCCTTCACACCACCCCTGTAAGCCTCAGCCTCTGCCTCCCCCCCTCCGCAACCCATCCTCGTCGATATCGACCGCAGATTATTGAAGCGCGTATTACGAGTATTTCAATTCATCGGATCCCCTAGAGGATACTTTGCGATACAATAGGTCCATAACTACAATCTGTCGCCTCAAGCACATATTCATACACTTGACCGCAAGACAAAGCGCTATCTAGATGGACACTACTCGACCCAGGCAGCGATAATCAATAGAGAGCTGTGAGGGCATTGCAGCATATCAAAACCTTGGGCAAAACGAAGAAATGGCACCTTCGTCAACATCGGCTCTGTCTCAATCGACCAAAGTCAAGCGCCCAGTTCCCCCTGGTATACAGACAAATGGAATACACTCCTCGACTTCATCCCCTTCGCCGTCTATGTCTGCCAGTAGACTTCCATCCGCCGCCAAATATCCAACAAACTCTGCGACAAGTAATGGGGCTGGAAGCAGTTCGGGGCCAAGGTCTGCCAACCGGAGACGCGATGTGCCTCCCCAGCTTCTCGGCCGAGGACAAAGGAACAGTAGTGTTGGCTTGCGATCTGCCAGTATAGCAGGGGAATCTGCCTTTAGCCATGTCGCCGAGCCTCGACCATATGGTAAGTTGTACTTCTGATGTTAAGATAATGGACGCTGATTTGATAGTCAAATCCGACGAATATATCCTGAAAAAGTACCGGGGCTTTCCACCCTCTTTGATTATCCATCTGCATCCAAATCATTTTCGGTTCGATCAACAAGAAGGCAGCTTCACATACAAGTCTCCTATGAGAATCGTCATTGAGCATCTGAGGTCCCGAACCATACCTCATGACCTTGCTGAGTTCTTTACTGAAGTTCCGCACTATGAAGGCTGCATGATCGTACAAATATATGACCACAAATCGATTGCCCCGTCACAGAACTCGAGTAGGCCAAAGTCTGGGATTGGGAAGACCGTACCGTTCTCTGTCCACAACTACAATGCCTATCTAACTCCTTCCTCATATGTCCCATATCCAACAGAGTCTGTATTACCTGCGAAAGGGAAGGAGGTAGATGGAGAGGACAAAAAGGCTATGCAAAAAGATAAAGAAAATATGCCAGCTCCAGATCTACCAAGTGAGGCTCAGCGGCAAAAGGCACCATCTCCACCCAAGAAACCCAAGATATCTACAATTGTCCTCCATCCTACACCGCTCAGCAACCATGCCGATCTCGCTATTAGAGCTGCTGAAGTTCAATCTACTAGTGATGGCAGGAGGGACTCCCGACAGGAACTGAGCGGACCACTGTCCGCAACTGTGCCTCCTACACCAACTACAGCTGTTCCATCAACTCCGCAGACTAGTAGCATGGCCCCGCCTGCGAAGCGTTCGAAGAAAGCACATGCAGAACTCAAAACCAGCAACATCTATGCGGCAGAATCGCAGATAACATTTGCCACAACAGCCTCACTCATGCTTGAGCCTGTTAGTAGTGTGAATCAAGCAGTGGCTCTACTAGAATCGCTTGCTCACCCGATGCACTCAGAAGCCCCTCCCGCACCCAAAACCCGCAAGAGGACAGTTGCTGAGATGGCTGCGGACGAAGCTCAAGCCGCAGACCAAGAGCGCCATATGCTTATCTTCGATGAACGGCTTGTCCCAAATACAGCAGGGACCCAGGGAGGTACGAATCCGGTGGATGGCGATGGTCAAGCAGGTGGCGCATCTTTCGAGCCTAGATTTGAAAGGTTCAAAACTCTTGAGAATATCAGAGCTCAACACGAGGAGAACAAAAGAGTCGAAAAGCTTAGGCGAGAAGAGGCGGAAAGGAAGAACCGTCAAGAGCAGGAAAGGAATAAGCTTCGAGATGAAGCCGATAAGCGTGACCAAGAGAAAGCTCGACTCGCAGCATTGCAACAGCAAGCAGCGCGGGCACAGCTACAACAAGAAGCACACCGGCGCCAGATGCAACAGCAAGCAGCTCAGTCTCAACAAGCTTTGCAAGGCGTTCCACATCTTCAACAAGGTGGCCAGGGACAGACCCCTCATGCTCATCCCCAGGGAACTGGAATTTCTGTGAATGGAATGGCGGCTCAGCCGCAACGTTTTCATCAACAGCAGGTATCTCAGGCCCAGACATCATCTCCGATTGTCCGCAATGGCACACCTCAAAGCCATTCATCCCCAGTGGTGAATTCAATGGGCAATGTCCCAATGCAGCCGTCCACATCAAGCATGGGTGGCAGCCCTCCTCGACCAGGATCGGTTGTTCATCAGAATAATCCTCAGATGGGAGCACCTGCAGGACATGGTATGACTACACAAAGAAGCCAGCAAAGCCACGCTGGTACCCCACGCATGCCACACTCTACACCCAACATCCAGTCTACTCCTCTTAACCGCCAAATGAGTCAGACACCCCGAATGAGCCAAGGAAGCCCGATGCCAGGGCCGATGGCAACGATGCAGGTTCCAATGATGAACGGGCAACAAATGCCGGTCAATGCTCAGCAAGCACAAGCCATTCAACAGCAGCAGATGAGGGCACAGATGATGCGTCAGCAGCCGCAGGCAGCTGTACAGGGTATGGGCGGTCCTCAAATGAGTCCTCAGCAGTTCATGCAGGCGCAGATGCTGCGTGCTCAACAACAAGCTGCACAGCAGCAAAGCATGCAGCAAGGAATGCCGAATCAGCTTGCACAAAACTATGCCGCACAAATGGCCGCTATGGCGCAACGTTCCGGGGGGCTTCCCCCTAATATGAACCAGAATATGATGAACAACAATCCGGCGATGGCTGGGATGAATCAGATGACGATGCAACAGATGCAGCAGCAGGTGCAGATGCAACAGTTACGGCAACAAGCACAGGCCCAAGCACACGCACAAGCCCAAGCCCAACAGCAGCACAACTCTCAGCCCACACAACAAAATATTTTCGCACAACAAGTAATGCAAACTGCACAGTCGATGTATGGAGCGCAAAGACCGAAGGTTGCAGCCAGCTATGCTAATGGAGCCATCCCGGAAGACGTCGATAGGCAGTTACGCGCGCAATGTCAGGCAAATGCTCAGCAGACAGTTACAAGGAATTTCCAGGCTCGACGAGCCCAGCAGCAGCAGCAAATGATGGCTCAAATGCAAGCTCAGGGGAGTATGCAGCAGAATATGAATGGGATGCAGAATGGGATGGGAATGTGAGGAATATGTACAAACAGATCGGCGTTTCAAATTGGGGGCACATCGATGGTTATAATGAATGTGCATAGCACGGCCTTAGGATACAGTTTCAGCGTGGTTGATTTTAAATTGGGAAGTTCTAAAGGGAGAGGATGGCGTTTTATAGAATTGAAGGGGGTTTGATTGTGGTGGAAGGCGCTCCTGGGATAACTTTGAGCACTTGGCAGACAATGTATTATATAGCACAACCAAGTGAGTGTCATCAAACGGTTGGTGTCTGTAGGATTACCTTTAGTACATTAAGATTGGTACTTAATTACTCCCGCATGTAGAAATTATGGCCAAGGTTTTCCAACATGATTCAAATTTGGCTGGTTTGCATATGAAGCCACGTAGGAGCCTTGCACTCAGGCGTTGTCCCATCTCCTAATCGAAACTGTTTTAGTTGAACTTTGTGAGTGGATTATTATGAGTCTAGGTATATATACATCAATAACCTAATGTCCTCAGTCATATTGCAGCTCCTGTTGCTGGTTATTTCGGGCATGTTGCAGACATCTGCCCAACTTAGTGCGTGTAAAAAACCCATCCAAATAGGCTGTTGTAGCCCACATTCGAACGCCCTATACTATATAACTTATACAACCCCACACCTATCGTCCCATACTCCCATCGACCTCTCCCCTCCTCTGTTCCAATTCTCTTCTCCTCCATTCCTCATCATTACCTGAAAATTCTGGAAAGGGTGTGTTGAAAGCCTTTCCCCACTCTATTTTCTTGTCCTGGCTCTTCCATACCTCTTCGCTACTGTCTCTTCCAAGCTCTTTCGAATATTTGCTACTCTCCCTCCTCCTATAATGCTCCTTGATTGCATCTGCTTTCGCTTTCTCTCCATAGGTTCGTGTACGCATGCAGAACCAGAAATCGTTCCAATCGTCTGAGCATGACTTTAATGTGCCATAGCGGTATAGATCATTCCAACGGCCGCCAAAGGAGTTGCAGTAAAAGGCTTGATCGAAGGCGGTACGGCAGCTCATAGTAGTAGGGAGCAATTGCTCGTTGAGACTCTCGTTAGAGGCTTCTGCATTTTGAGGTGAGAAGGGTGATTTAGAACCGCCGGAAGAGGGAGGATTGCGGGATACACGGTTGTATTTCTTGCTGCTGGTTTGGGGAGTGTCGGCCTCGATTTCTCTGAGGAAAGAATTAAGTTCTTGCTCAGCAAGTTCATCCCGGGAGAGTGGTTTTGAAGCTGGTGAATCCGGATTGGAAGGATTATTTGTTGTTGATGTGGTTGATTGGGGTATATGTGGCGGACTTTCCTGTCCTTTAGAGGACGCAGATGACGATGGCCACAGCCAGCCCATCGTGAAAGCGGTGGTAGAGGTGGTTGTTGATAGGCAAGTGAGGCTGAAGGTCCTGAATGTTTCAGACGAGGCACACCTGCACGGACAGGCAAGCAATTCGGGCCTTGGCAAGGAAGCTTTCAGCCTTACATGTACTGTACATATGACCTCATCTAGAATCCCGGCCTTCAGTCCTTCTAGGAAGAATACGATATATTACCAGAAGCCTCAAAGATATCCGACCAAAACTTACTCATGGCTTATCTCAACATGTTGTGAAACCAGCACATCAATCCAAACTGGCAATGCAGTCCTCACGGTGCATCTTCTTCAACCCCACCAGTATCCCTGGATTGAGGTCTTCTAGAGCTCTTCGACGCGACTTATACACCAATGCAAGATTCAGACCCAGTATAGGATTGCGCAAGGATGCAGGATTCTATAGAGGGATTCGGAGAGAAAGTTCAGAGACAGGGGAGGATCAGACGGGCCACATTGCTGCTGCTGCAAATGAGGGTATCCTGTTCTTCGACAGTAGGTATTCGATTGGGTTTCTTTTGATAGAACTAACATGACCAGACCTCTTTCCGTTGAAGCTCAACTGGGCTCTTCGTTTACCATGGCATGTTGAACGAAGTGTTCCAGAGCTCCTTACCCGATTCAATAACTCGACTCTTGGATCTTTCGAGCCAGTGTCCCTCGTCAAACGAGCTATCCCAGCTTCAGTTCCTATGAAAGTTACAGAAATCCTACCACGACTGAAGGATGGGGGCGCATTTGTCAAGTTCTCCCATCCAGATGGGATTACTGCGAAGGAGATTGAAGGCCTGGTTCGAGAATATCTTCGAGAGCAACCCATAAAACCATGGTTCAACCCGTTCCGAAGAATAAGAACGAATCTAGTGGTGGGAAAACCGTGGCTGGAGGATCTCTATCGATTTCCAAGCTCTAGGATCAAGGTCGAGTTCGTACCGACAAGTCCAGGAGGAGAGGCGGCAGAACTTTCCCAGGAGACTTTGTACAGTTTGTTTCGGAAATATGGGAAGCTTGCTGAGATAAGCCCCCAGCCATCAGATTCCAAGATCTTGCCAAAGTACGCTTATCTCGACTTTGCTAGAATGCAACATGCGATAATGGCAAGGAATTGTATGCACGGCCTTGAAGTATCGGAAGTCGAAGGAGGCGGGAAGGCTGGCACACAGCTTCGTTTATCATTTGAGCAGAAGAGAAAGGCGCACTGGATATGGGATTGGCTGATGAACCACCCTCGAGTTGTGATTCCAGCCGTTGCTGCCCTCGTTGCTACAGCCACTGTTGCAGTATTTGACCCAATTCGAACATTTTTCATCAAGGCTCATATTGAACATTCATTCTATCTACAAGACAGCAAAGTATATCAATGGTTCAAAAGCCAGGCCACAGACATCTTCACGTTTCGTCTCCATAGGGCTGAGGAAGCTAGTTTAGGTGCCATCTGGGAGGATAGGAAGCAAGTGGTAGAACAACTTCAAACCTGGTTGATGGAGACCACGGACACATTTATCGTTGTCCAGGGGCCAAGGGGGTCTGGAAAGAAGGAGCTGATCATAGATCAAGCACTGAAGGGTCGGCAAAATACTCTGCTTATTGACTGCAAACCAATTCAAGAAGCCCGGGGCGACAGTTCCACAATTGCTGCTGCAGCGCGCGCTGTAGGATATCGACCAATCTTCTCGTGGATGAACAGTATCAGTAGTCTGATAGATCTTGCTGCTCAGGGGACAATCGGTGTGAAGTCTGGCTTCAGTGAAACCCTGGATGCACAATTAGGCAAGATCTGGCAAAATACTGCAACTGCTCTGAAGCAGGTAGCTCTTCAGAATCGAGGAAAGGAAGACAAAGACGCCTCGCTAGGAGACGATGACTGGCTTGAAGCCCATCCAGAGTGCCGGCCAGTCGTAGTGATCGACAACTTCCTTCATAAGAACGAGGATAGCAACGTAGTTTACGACAAGATCTCGGAATGGGCCGCCGGCCTGACTACAGCAAATATCGCACATGTTGTATTTCTCACAAACGATATTTCCTACTCCAAATCTTTGAGTAAAGCTTTACCAGATAGAGTTTTCCGCCAGATTGCTCTTGGTGATATCACGCCAGAGCAAGCGAAGAAATTTGTCACTACACATTTGGATTCGGATGAGATTGACCCATCGGGAATCACTGTGAAGCTGACCCCGAGCCAAAAGCACCACGATATCGATGAAATTGATGATGCCATTGCGGCAGTTGGCGGTCGACTTACAGACCTGGAATTTCTGGCTCGGAGACTCAAAACCGGGCAGACTCCCAGGCGAGCCATTGCCGAGATCATCGAACAGAGCGCTTCAGAGATCATGAAGATGTATCTTTTGACAGTTGATAAGGGAGATAGAAAGTGGTCTCCAGAGCAAGCCTGGTACCTGATCAAAAGTCTCGCAGAGCATGAGAGTCTCCGATATAATGAGATCTTACTTACTAATACCTTCGCATCTTCTCTCACTATGTCAGCGGCGAGTGGAGAGAGCGTCCTGGAGGCCCTTTCAGCTGCCGAACTCATCAGTATCAAAACCTACAAGGGTCGTCCTCAGATCGTCAAAGCTGGAAAGCCAGTCTACGAGGCGGCATTCAAGCTCCTGACAGAGGATAAAGTCCTGAATAGTAGGCTCGATCTCGCTATCCTTACCGAGTTGACGAAAATCGAGACCCTTTCGATTGATAAAGTAGAAAAGGAGTTGGCTTTGATAGGAACCTTGCCCAAGCAGCCTAGGGAAGTCGGACCAAGGGTACAATATTTGTTGACCAAATTGGCTGCTAGCCAACAGAAGGTTGAAGCGTGGGAGAAAGACATGGCAACTATGAAGAAGATCCTTCTAGATGAATACTAGAGATGGGATGCGCTGGAAAGTTAATGTATACACAACTCAATCATACGAGCAAGGTTTTGAAGATGTTTTGATTCGACTTGTTTCATCTTAAAGAGTACTAGACACATCAAAGTTAGGAAATTAATTGATTTTTAATACCATCTGTTTCTCCAGGGAAGGTCCCAGAACGATATTATCTCATGATGTCGACCAGCCTCATACTACACTACGCATATCGTTCCTGTGAGCTGCTAATACCCCGCTCGTACCTGCATGACAACGACATAGTTACTAGAGACTATACATTACTTGCATGAGCCCAATCGCCTCCTCACCCACTAACCGTACGTAATTCCTCATCTTACTTTCCGTGAAGAAGATATCAATAAAAAAGCCTCAAAGATCCGAATATGCTGATATTCCATTAATAGAGTAGAGAGTAAAAAGGAATATATCACAAATGAGGTTTGAGTAAAGGAGGAAGGGAAGGGAAGGGAAGGGAAGGGAAGGATTATATTTTAATTCTAAATCTAGAACAGTGTTTTGAAAGATATTGTTTAGGTATGATACAGAGCACGGAGCAGAGAGGGAAAGAGCCAATTTCCAAAGGAGTTCATAAGATTTTAAAGGCTCCGAGTTTCTGGAAATCGTCCAGTCAGCATATATGTATCAGTAAATAGCTGGGTTCCATGAAAAATAGCTAGCTATTATGCCACCAAACTTTCTGTTTGGCGCTAATTACATTTCAGGAGAGAGACCTGGACACGCGGGAGGTTTGTAATGTCTTGTTGTGTATTTTGAATGTGATTGGTATCTGTTGGTTGGTTATCAAACGGTACTAGTAATGTCTGTTAGCTTAGGACATTGGTGACTTTGGGTCGGAATTGCTTTGCCTAGGCGAGAATTCCTGACAGAATTCCTGACTTGGGCAATTCGATTGTCAAGTGTCACAATCATTTGGAAGAAGCTAGGATATGCAGCCCGAGCTTCGCTGGTAGGACTGTCTCTCGTGTATGGGCATAATGGATAAGGCGCTGAGATAAAGATCATTACTTTTCACATTCAAGAAAGGCAAGTTTGAATTTTACGACTTTCATTTTGTGCACCCCTAAAGGCGCCATCTGCAGTACATGATGCAGTTCCACCAGTTTTCCTGTGTATTTGTCGCAGAAAAAGAAACGCAAACCCGCAGCAAGTCTAACCATAAAAAAGAGGCCCGCTAGACACTAGACACCTCGTCATGTGCAGTTATGCCGTCACATGGTGCCGAAATGCAAAACCAAAGAGATTCGTGAACAGCCATCTAGTCAACCTCCTCAACAGTTGGTCCGTCATCGTGAGTAGCGCCAGGTCCACCGGCACCTGGGAATCCGCCTGGTCCACCTGGTCCACCGGGCATACCGGCACCCTCACCGCCAGCTCCGTAGAATTTCTATGAAAGCAGTTAGCTTAAATGTGCCATTAATTGGAGGGGGGGTTGGGGGTTATAGACTTACCATCATAATCGGATTTGCAACGGCCTCAAGCTCCTTTTGGTGCTCCTCGTACTCCTCCTTGGTGGCTTGTTGAGACTCGTCCAACCAGGCAACGGTCTTGTCAATCTCAGCCTTGAGTTGCTCCTTATCAGCTGCATCGAGCTTCTCATCAACCTTAGAGTCGCTGAGAGTGTTTCGGAGGGAGTAGGCGTAGGACTCGAGACCGTTCTTGGCGCTGATACGTCCAGCCTCAGCCTCGTCCTCAGCCTTGTACTTCTCAGCCTCAGCCAACATACGCTCGATATCCTCCTTGGAAAGACGTCCCTTGTCGTTGGTGATGACAATCTTGTTGGTCTTACCGGTACCCTTCTCAAGAGCAGAAACATTGATAATACCGTTAGCATCAACATCGAAGGTAACCTCGATTTGTGGAACACCGCGAGGCGCAGGTGGAATGCCGGTAAGCTCGAACTTGCCCAACAGGTTGTTGTCCTTGGTGCGTTGACGCTCACCCTCGAAGACTTGGATGAGGACACCGGGTTGGTTGTCGGAGAAGGTGGAGAAGACCTCGGACTTCTTGGTTGGGATAGTGGTGTTTCTTGGGATAAGCTTGGTCATTTGGCCACCGGCAGTTTCGATACCGATGGAAAGTGGCGCGACATCGAGAAGAAGGATCTCGTTGGTGGACTTGGATGAGGTGTCACCAGAGAGAATAGCAGCCTGGACGGCAGCACCATATGCAACAGCCTCATCAGGGTTGATGGACTTGTTAGGCTCCTTACCATTGAAGTAATCGGTAATCAACTTCTGGATACGGGGAATACGGGTAGAACCACCAACAAGAACGATCTCGTGAACCTTGGACTTGTCAATCTTGGCATCAGCGAGGACACGGTCGACTGGAGTAGTGGTAGATCGGAAGAGGTCTTGGCAGAGCTCCTCGAATCTGGCACGGGTGATAGAGGTGTAGAAATCAATACCCTCGAACAGGGAGTCAATCTCAATGGAGGTTTGAGCAGACGAAGAGAGGGTACGCTTGGCACGCTCGCAAGCAGTGCGGAGACGACGAAGGGCACGAGCGTTGGTGCTCAGGTCTCGCTTATGCTTGCGCTTGAACTCTTGAACGAAGTGGTTGACCAAGCGGTTGTCGAAGTCCTCACCACCCAAGTGAGTGTCACCAGCAGTAGACTTGACCTCGAAGATACCCTCCTCGATAGTCAAGAGGGAGACATCAAAAGTTCCTCCACCTAGATCGAAGATGAGAACGTTACGTTCACCTTCAACCTTCTTGTCGAGACCATAGGCAATAGCGGCGGCCGTAGGCTCGTTGATGATACGGAGAACGTTGAGGCCAGCAATCAGACCAGCGTCCTTAGTAGCTTGACGTTGGGAGTCGGTGAAGTATGCAGGGACGGTGACAACGGCGTTGTTGACAGTTCCTCCGAGGTAGGCCTCAGCAGTCTCACGCATCTTGACCAAGATCATGGAAGAGATCTCTTCAGGTGTGAACTGCTTCTTCTCGCCCTTGAACTCAACCTCAACGACTGGCTTGGAAGCACGGTCGAGAACGGTGAAAGGGAAGTGCTTCATATCAGCCTGGACCTCAGCATCTGCGAACTTGCGCCCAATGAGACGCTTAGCATCGAAGACTGTGTTGGCAGGGTTCATGGCGACTTGGTTCTTTGCGGCATCTCCGATGAGACGCTCGGTATCGGTGAAGGCAACGAAGGAGGGGGTTGTGCGGTTTCCTTGGTCGTTGGCAATGATTTCGATGCGATCATCTCTGTAGATACCCACGCAGGAGTAGGTAGTACCCAGATCGATTCCTATAGCGGGACCTGTGTTAGCACAAGGTTCGTTCTCATGGCAGTGGGAGGAATATTTACCAATGGCAGGACCCATGATGATAGATTATGTAGGAATGGATTGAGTGTGTTTTAATTAAGGTATCGAAATGCTTCAATTCTGAAGACTTGAAAGGCTTGGTGGGGGGGGGAGAAGATTTTTGGAGTGGGAATGAGGAAGTGAAAGAGAGGACGGTGGGCGATGGTTTTATGTGGCCGCAGATTTGGCTTTCGGCTGGTGGTCGCTAAACCATGGATCCTTCTCGAAACTTCTAATCGAACGTGCCAGCAACTCCTAGAAACAACAAGAATAACCCAGCACTAACGAGTTCTAGTAGTATTATTATTGAATATCCTAGAGAATTCCATTACATTTGCAGTACACAATTAATTAAATTACTATTATTCATTGTTTGAGCTGATTTATTCTAATTAACACAGCGCTCTTGACTCTGTTGACAAGCTCTTTCGCTCTCACCTTATCGAAAACGCAAAATGCCCCGCCTTTTGACGAGTTGACATCACAGTTGAGGCGTTGCCTAGCGACGAAAAGATTTTGCCCCGCCCTACGAGTAGAAGCCAACAGAAGAAGAACCCCTCCCCCTCTATTCACACATCTGCAAACAAAATAATAATAAGAAGTTAATACATCATCACTACACATGATTCATCTCTTCCTATAAAATCTAAGCGCCCTCGAGCAGACATGCAGGGGATCCTACCAGCGCTGTTCTTCAAATGTAACATCACGTGACTAGAGTCTTTTGTTGTGATCTGTGCCTTTTTGTTTTGATCGTACTATCGTATATACGTACTGTAGGACGCTGCCAGAGTCTAACCAGTCTATCCATACTAGTCAAAGGATCTGCTTTGAAGGTAACCAGTTGGCTTGTGGTACATTGTCAGTTTCCTTATTCTCCGCATTATTAAATAACTTATTAATATCTGGCTCATTCCCGATTGGTACAAGGCCTGTCACTCTCTTCTTTCATTCTCTTCCAAGTAATACCAGAAATCAAACTTCCTTTGAATTAGGTTTCGGAATATTGTTCCAATATTATATTATGACACCTGCTTACAAAGAGTAGAATCAGCTGTCTCTTACGCTGTCGCTGCAGTGCCGGAGTAGCCCCCAGAGTATGGACTGATCATCACGTTCTCGAGAATCAACGACCAGACAGACGTAAGAGGTCTCTGTTCATATGGCTTTCTCCACTTTCTCTCAAATAGCGATTATTTGGAATCAAGTCAAAAGAATGTTCTCACATTCTAGGTGGTATGTCCATTGACTTTACCCAATCCATCCATCATCAGGGGTTTAGGTTATATTCCATCAACATCCGACACCTTGACATCTGTTGTGTCGATCCTGCTTTTCATTTGCTGGCTATTAACCGCGTCTCTGCCTTTACCAGCTTCTGATCATCATGAAGAAACCGGTTTATGTTATCTCAATTCCTTCTAGCTGTTGCTCATAGCTTCCGAAAACTTCAACTGGTCAATTTGAATAATAAGTCTGGTTTTCAGAGAACCATGTTGATTGGGCAATTGAAATGTCTATTGTTACTGTAATGAAACAAATTGGTGATCCGGTTCTAGAGCACCCACGAGAAACCAGAATAATTTCAGTGATACATCTGTCTGATATGACCATCACATGCCACTTAGGCTAAAGTGGTATTGTTTCTATAAATTCACAAACTTGAATATGATTTCCGCTATGCCGTGCTGCATGATTGTACCATACAATCTCAATGTGCAATATTGGAAAGTCGCACCACATGATGCATTCAACGGATTTAAATTACGTCTCAATTATTAAACATATCCAAGGTGGCATTTGATGAAGCACTCGTTATCCTCATCTCTATTTCAAGCAATTTGTCTTTCAGAGGAAAAAAGTATCCGCACTTTTTAATATCAACAACATCTAGCCTCTTAAGCCTCGTGCAGAAATTGCTTGAACCATGCCACAGCAGCATTCTTGCCTCTAATCATAGCCTCACGTTCTCCAGCTTTCCCACTATCACCTCTTGTGAAACAAGCATGTTCCACCCCGGGAAAATGCTGATAATCGAACGGCATACCCCGCTGCGGAATAGTCTGAAAACTATGCAGCTTCAGCTCAGGGGTGTATGCAGCATCAACCTCAGGTGCCAGGATCTGAACAGGGACTGAGACCTCATCGATATCCTTCGTTGTCAACCATGTTGGATGACCTGCTGAGATGCAATCCACGAGAGGAGGTTGGTGCTCCTTTGCGCCCAAGCGGAATACAGCCCAGCCCCCGAAGCAGAAGCCGATAGCACCCGTCTTCTTGTACTTCTGACGAAGAGCTCTAGCGCATTCGAATATCTCTGGCTCGCGGATTTCCCGCGTGTTGTTCTTGACGAAATTTGGGACGTCGATTTCATGCCACTGCAGAAAGTTAGCACCAAACTATCAAGGAGGTAAGGTCAAATGTTTGTCTAGAGGCCACTAAAGAAAGAAAATCTAAAAAAATCAACGGACCAACGTACATTACCGCTCAAAATCGGAGCGAAAGGTAAAGATTCCCCATCGAAGAAATCAGGGACGTAGACAGTGACGTTTGCCTCACGGGCATAATGATCAGCAAGCAAACGGATATTCGGAAACTTCCAGCTCAAGAGGTCATGAATGAGCATCACGGCAGAATCTGGATTATCGCCCACGATGTAACTTTCATTGTTCGCAAGCTTCCCAATGTATCCCGTAGGAGTGCCCTCCCACTGAAACCCTCGAAGACAACATGAAGAGACGGACATTGCTGTGGGTATATTCGAATTTTGGATTTGTTGGGAGGAAGTTCACTTGGGAAAATGAAGGAACGAGGTTGAGTTTTTATAGTGCTGACGTGGTACGGAAACTGGTGTAAGACAGGTTTATATGTTGCTTCGCATCTATAAACCAATTACAAAAGGCAAGAGTGCATATGCATGTCTGAAATTAATGAGCGGGAGACAGATGAATGCGTGTGCAAAATCATCCAAGGGAATTCTCAAGGAAGAACTGCAGCCAAGAATTGGAAATTGAGATATCCATCTTGTCAAAACATCAATATCTGTAGATATTCTAGTACAAGTTCGTCAAACTTTCCAAACTTTGACAATGGAGCTGTTTGTACCTGGTATTAGAAAACCAATGCAAAATCGGCCGTGATACCTGCATTTGAGACTGCTCCTGCTTCACTTGAGCTGACTACAGTGTGAGCTCATTTGTGTTGGAATGAACAGCTGTACCATGCACAGATATATCATCTGACTTCTCGACTGCTTGAATCGTTATCGTTGTCGTCAGAAAGAGTAAGTTATAATGAGTCACGTGATTTAAATGCAGTTGTTTCGCTGGGTCTAGCGCTATCGCTTAGATTTCGAGCACACATTTCGATATCGCGAAATCCACCTCCAACTTTTTCACCGACTACCACATCGACAAATCCCCTTGAACAACAACCACCGCAACCATGGCCGGAGGTATTTCAGTTCGCGATGTTGATGTAAGTATATTTGAATCCGCAGGTTGAAAGATGGAAGCACAACGCCCCAAGCGACGACAAGCGCATCTACTTCGATCTCTCGAATACAATTGAGCAGGCGCGAGGGGGTCGCATAGACCTCTGCTGACGGAATAATGCTGATTCGATGGGTGATTTCAGGCGCAAAAGTTCATTGAGGCATACTCTGCTTTCTTGAAGAGACAGGGAAAGCTCCCAATTCCTGGTATGAATGCGTTTTCCAATCCTCTCTTGGACTCTTCAATTGCTAACACCTCTTCTTCTCAGGTTGGGTTGACACCGTCAAGACCGGCCCAGCGAAGGAGCTCCCACCTCAATCTATCGATTGGTTCTACGTCCGTGCCGCATCTATCGCCCGCCATGTTTACCTCAGAAAAACCGTCGGTGTTGGACGTCTCCGAAAGGTCCATGGATCCACCCGCAACCGTGGATCCCGCCCATCCCACCATGTCGATGCCAGCGGAAGCGTAGACCGCAAGGTTATGCAAGCTCTTGAGAAGATCGGTGTTTTGGAGCAAGATGAGGACAAGGGAGGCCGTCGTATCACCCAAAGCGGACAGCGTGATTTGGACCGTATTGCACAAACAACCGTTGAGGTAAGAGAAAATTTTTAAGGCGTGCTGAATAAAAGCTAATAATTCCTATAGGCTGATGAGAGCGAGGATGAGGACGAGTAAATTTTCTGCATTTCGGGCATTTGGGAATGGGTCTTGCGGCATGGGCATGGTGCTAGCACGGTGTATTCACATGGACTAAAAAATCATAAAGCCAGAGTGCACCTCTGATCCTAACTACTTCCGATGCTCTATTTTCTACCTCTTTGACTGGTTTTTAGTGAGAAAATCTTGACATAGTGTGACGGACAATCATAGTGTGTTATCGATATTGGATTCTCCAACTGTTTCCGAGACCAGGTACTAATAATCACTCAAAGCAACCATTCCACAACGTTGCCTAAACAAGAGCTCTTCGCCAAGCGAAGTTGAGCCTTGATTCCTTTCCTCATTTCGGAGCCAAGAAACGTATCAGTGGGCAGCCTTGAGATCTGTCATATATCTCAAACTGACAATTCCCAGAGATGAGCTGTGAGCTTTCATCTTCACATATTTGCACTCGACGAACTGCACGCTGAAATCGGGAAGTTGCAGCAGCAGGAGTTCAAGCTTGACTCGTCCATCACGGAGAGATCAAAGTTGAACTCTCAGATCACTTCACCCTTGGTACAGTAAGGTCTTGCAACTCTTCACTTTCTGTACTTTTCACTAATATATAAAGCTTCCACCCGCACCTCGGAATTCCAACCACCTCCACTGCAACCTCCACCACAACCACAACCATAACCTCCACCACAGTTCAACATCATCTCAACGACTCATCGTTTTCTTCTGAAAACCTTTTAGTAATTGCTAAGAGCCCCAAACTTTGGAACTGACACGTCTCATATGATACTGCTCGTGAAGTCTCTAGATGTGAGCTTCAGCTTCTACCTTACTTCCATATTTTCACCTTCGTTTAGTCACCTATAGACTTATACTAATAGACTTCAGTACACGTTCGCCTCAGCTATATTTCACGCGACATTCGCTACTTGAAATTCTCACATATCCAAGAATTTCTCTTGCTCCTTCAATATCTTCCAGGCGACCTCACTGATACAATAACCATGGCACGTGGACGAAAATCAAACAAGAAGAATCCTCTGAATGACCGGGCCAATGACAATTCCGAAGTCATAATCACTATTGATTCTGACGATGAGTCTGCTCCGGCATCAGTTCGTCCGGATCATTATCCAAAGTCTACAAAGCCGAGCCACAAGCAAAAGAAGAAACAGCAGAAAATGCTTCAAGCAAATATCGCAGAAAAATCTTCAGGATCTGATCAAGATGAGCTAGGAGATGAAGCCCGCGCTATACAGGTGCCACCAAAGAAGAAGAGAATATCTGCCGCGAAAATGCTCAAGGAAAAGGAAGTGCTAGCTTCCCTTCAAAAGACAGCAATTCTCTTATCGTCAATTGGAGACCAAGGTCGGGTCCAGAAATTTTTGGAGCTCGCTGCATCTCGTGATCCCCAGACATTTGATCAAGTTGCGAAATCTCGGGATGCAATTTTGACCTTGCTTCCAACGCTGCCAACCAGCCAAGGTGTCCGAGTCAAAGTCCCGAGTACAATCCACTTGTATGATCAGTACTTTGCGCATCAGGGTCCATCGAAACAGCTATATATCCTCCGTCCAATCGAGGTGATACAAGGAAACGCTAATTTGACTCGGAGCAAGGTCGTCGGATTCATCCAGCATAAGGGAACGAATTTTCCTCTGAAATATGCTTTACCTGGTTGGGTGCCATGCTCCGCGGAGCACCCAAACGTACTTGATCCAGAATTCTGGACCAAGCAGGTTCGGAAGTGGGGGGAGTTTCATAATCACTTGTTCCCAGGCCATCCGTTCGAGAAGTATCACGGACAGACCAAAGGTCATGCGAGTGCGAGTGATGTCGAAGGAAGTCTTATGCTATGGTATAGTTGTCAGAAATTGAAGGAACTTAGTGGGGTCGACAAGCCAACTCATGTTCTCATTGGCGAACTTTGGCGGTTGCGAGACTATGAGACAATCATGGAAGCTGAGCTTTTCCTTACGAGATCATGCTGCGAAAAATGCAAGGAAATCAAGCGACTGATTGAAGAATACACAAGGATTGTCTTTCACATCCGGATAATCCCGAATCTAGGCGAACTGCAACCTGTGCGGAATAATGGCGGATGGATCACATTCCCTAGGTTTGCTCCGAATGAGGAAAACGAAAGAGATAGGTACGAAGATAAGGTAGAGATGGTTGAGGAGGAGATTATCAAAAAGAATAATCGAACAGTCGAGGTCGTTATTAGGGGTAATTCTCAACAACGATCGACTGCTTCAAAAGCAACAGAATCAGAAACAATTCCTACTATCACGCAGAGGAATACCTGTATAACAAAACAAAAGCGACAGATACGTAGCTTTTGTTTCCAGTCTACGAATACGCCCCGTATTCTAGCAAAGCAAGCTAGGAATGATTCAGATTCAGATTCAGAAGATCCAAGCTATAAGTTACCAGCAAGTAGGCCAAAGTCTAGTACAAAAGCTACTCCGTCAAAGCCCTCGAATCATAATGGCCTGACTACTCCATGCGATACTCCGTTTGGACAAGAAGCTCGGAGGCAGGCAGAGCTCTTGAGGCGGGAAAGGCAGAAGAAGAAGAGGACGCGAGAGCCTGAGAGCCCTCCAGCTGCCCCTAAACGCCGGCATGCACGATTGAACTAGGAACGCTACATGAAAATTCCGTGCATATCATTGCGTCAGGTTCATGGAATCCACGGAATACAAAGAGTTTTCCAGGCTTAAAAAGTCGAAGTCTGCTGTTGGACGGGATATCAATGACAAGCAGGTCTCTTGTTGTCTTTCCGTGGTTAATTATGAGCGATGGATTTTTATTTCGGGTTACTGAATTATGAGTTGACCTTTTACGTTTCTTTGCTTTGTTATATAGTACGAGATTCAGACTTTGCGCACATCATGTGGATGTCTAGGAATGAAACCGCAGAATTTCCAATGACTAATAGCCAACCGACGCTTAATGTCGGGAGACCTGAGTTCAATAGTCTTCCGGATTTTCGTAGTGATTCGATCGATTTGATCAATCGATTCAGAGTGAGAGCAAGTGGTTCGAGAGAGAGTTGGGGAACCCCTGTAGAAAAGGTATACAAAAAAGTGTACAGAAAACGGCATGTAGGAAACCAAAGGTATTGAATTGAAGGCAATTCGCAAAACCCAAAAAATACATTCAAATTAGTGATTTCCGGACTCACTCCCACTTCCATTTCCACCACCATTTCCACCTACTTCGCGCCCAGTATCCTTCTACTCTCCGCACTTCGTGCCACCAATAAGCCCTGTCGGTGGGTTCTGCGAGAGCAATCATATGATCCACATAACCAGGTTTGACGCAGCTGTTAGTCAATACAATCCCTTACGCAGCAAAAGAAAGAGAGATTGAAAAAATGCCTCTGGTTCCGTGGTTCGTAAAGAGGCGTAGCAAGCTGCTCCCTTGAAGTCAATTAATTTACAACGCCTGTAAAGCTGGCAGTAATGGCGGAATCATCGGTAAGAAAAGCGAAGCTACAGCTAGAAACTAGTATAGTTTGAGAAGAATCGGCGAGGTTTAAGGATTATCGTGTTGCCTAATCAAGTTTGATTCACACCGGTGGACAAAATTGGGGATTTTGATGTGTGGATGTTTCTGCTCGCTAAGAGATAGGGGAGGAGGGGAGGGGAATGTAAATAGTGATTTACGTATTTATAGCCCCGCGATAGCAGGTGTAATGTATATAACGGTATCGGATTTGAACTCTTCATCGGTCTTTTTAAAGTGTGTATATTTTTAACATCAATTTAGTATCCTCTAGATGTACCATAGAAGCCATTCCAGGTTATAATGCACGTGGGTTGCTGATACATGGCGGCAGCTTCAAGAAAATGGCATGCTGGCGAACTGGACGTATGAAAAGATGATTATGTGCGTTTAGAAATTGATAAGGCTAGCTTTAGCAAGCAGGTTCTGTTGGCGGGAGATGTCTGGACATCATCACTGGAACTGTAGAGCTTTATGGAGTGGAGGAGAACGAGAACCTGTTTAGGACGTTGAAGTGAGGACTTTTACACACCAGCCTGTTTCGGCTCTCAATTTTCTACAAGCACCCGGATAGAGACGGACCTGACTTAGGCATAGGATAGCTTTGGGGTTCGCCCGCTTTTTCAACTCTTCATTGTGAAATACCCAACAAGTAATCACCATAACTGGTATCCGCCCCATCGTCTTGTTCAAAGTTGGTTGCTCAGCATATACACACCTCGCAAGCATTTGAAGCTTGTAAAATCTGGCAGTTTCACCTCTGGCCCTTGCTTTCTCATGAACTTCTATGACATGCCATGCGTTACTTTCGACACGCAGGCCGATGCTCCTCACTTCTCAGCACTAATTACACCTAGCCCTTCCCGGAACCCCATAGGTATGAGCGCTGCTGCAATCGTCGTGATCCCACGCTCCGTAGCCAACAGATTAAACTGTGCTGCTGCATTCCGCGTATCCTGGATATCAACTCTCACGCCCAGACTATTAATGAACTGTCTCGTTCTTGGAGAAATAGGTCTCATTTCTTTGCCCAGCCCTAGGATCAATAGATCTGCAATAGCCATTAGTATTGTTGTCTCGAACTCCTCAGGAAAAATCCAATACAAAAGAATGGTCCCTAAGGTAGGAGAGAGGTGATGAGATATAATATACCAGGCTTCGGCCACACTAGCCCCAACAATCCCCAGGCCTCATCACTAACCTCCCACTGTCCCTTGCCATTGATCAAGCACAACTCCTTCCCTTCAGGATTCGGCGTTTCCCAAGGCCTCCATGCGAATGCCTCTCCGGCAACAAGTAGCACCCCCGTCCCACCGCTAAGCTTCACCCCGCTATCGAGATGAAAGCCATCCCACAGACAAGCGTCTATACTTGTGCTGGGAGCCGGAGTATTGCCTAGGACGTTTAAGGAGCCGAAATCAGTTTGTGTGTCTTCGGTAGAGGCGGGTCCGCGGTCGCGAGTTTGGGGTTTGGGCGAGGAGAAAGAGCGCGTTAGATGGGGATTTCGAGCGATTGAGGCATTTATGGGAGGTGTGATACTGCGGATCGGTCGTGAGTGGCGGGTGAGATGTGAGATGCAGCGGGATGAGTGGTAAGTTGATGGTGAAAGGAGGAAGCTTGACAGCTCGCGGATGGTGGGACGTTGGAGGGGGCACATTGGAGGCATTTTCGACTATTATCTGACTGAGGTGATCTGGATAGTATCTGTTCGCCGGGGCAGGTTAGGTTGTGGTAAATGGTTTGAAATGGAGCTTCATTGAGGTTACGGGTTTTCCTCAAGCTTCATTCGAGCTCCCAGAGGAACGCTAATCCACATTAGGTTATTAAAGACGACATCACATTTGAGGGGCCAAAACTTTGGGGAGTTGAGCGGTAATTCATGATGTTAGAGATACCTGAGATCATAGTAATACTGTTGTCCTAATATAGAGAAATTCTTATTCTTGTTGTATTGGAGTTTGACAAAAAGATGGCAGCCTGTTTAGTTCTCTGAGGGCAGCCATGATTTGTTGGAAGAATTGGCTCATCATCTCATGATTGAACATGTATATTTCGGATATCCTTTTACTGCCTCTAATCTCATTGAGTTTGAATCTGGTTGGAGAAGATCTGTCTTAGAATAAGTCTGTCATGGCTCCATGGGAAGCGTCTCCAACAAGTCTCGCGTATTTTGCAAGCACTCCACGGTTAACCTTGCTAATCGGTGGCTTCCACGCCTTCAAACGATTAGCAACTTCCTCGTCACTCACATCCATACTCAGAGTATTAGTCTCAGCTGAAATCGTCACAATATCGCCATCCTGGACCAAAGCAATTGGACCTCCAACTGGTATAGATTTAGCCTCGATTGGGGGATACAGATTGAGTACTCACCAGCAGCTTCAGGAACAACGTGACCGACGATAAAGCCATGACTTGCGCCGGAATATCTTCCATCAGTTACAAGAGCAACATTTGTAAGTCCGGCTCCCATTATAGCAGCAGAAGCTTTCAGCTGCTCAGGCATACCGGGTCCGCCCTTCGGCCCCTCATACCTAACAATCAATACCAAATTCTCGCCATGAGGAATTTGACCGTTGACCAGCGCCGAATTCAGCTCATGCTCTTTGTTGAAGACCCTTGCTTTTCCGGTAAACACAAGTCCTTCCTTGCCCGTAATTTTAGCCACTGCTCCACCAGGTGCCAGGTTTCCGCGTAGAATCTGAAGATGACCAGTTGCTTTTATTGGATTAGATAGAGGCCGAATAATCACTTGATCTTGCGGGAGTGATGGATATGCCTCAATATTTTGAGCCAAGGTTTTGCCGGTGACGGTAGGAATATCGCCATTCATTAAGCCTGCTGCAACAAGCAATTTCAAGACCGAAGGAGTTCCACCAATGTTGTACAAATCTTCCATAAGGTACTTGCCACCTATATGATCCGTGGGTCAGCATTTCCTATATTTAAGTAGCGTAAGAGTAGTTGTAGGTAACAGTAATGCATCGCGTGATTACATAACTTGTAAACGGTAAAGGTGATGACTATCGAGAAAGGATTATCTGCTTACTCGGAGCTAGATCCGCTAGAAAGGGGATTTTATTGCTGACTCGTTGAACGTCGTCCAAGGTAAGTGGTACTTCAGCTGTTCCGGCCATAGCCAAAAAATGTAGAACGCCGTTTGTTGAGCCACTTTAGGGCAATTAGCTCTATCAGTGCGAGATATGAAGAAAATATATTCACCCCAGAGCCATGGTCATCACAAGAGCATTTTCAAATGACTCTTTGGTCATTAGATCTCGAGCACAGATGTTATTCGCCATGCAGACTTTAATGGCTTCGGCTGCTTTGACACACTCTCGCATCTTAGCTGGAGACTCGGCTGGGTTTGAGGAAGAACCTGGAAGGCAAAGACCCATTGCCTCGATAGCCGTAGACATTGTATTCGCCGTGTACATTCCACCACAAGCTCCCGCGCCGGGACAAGCATGCTGTTCGAGGTCATCCATAACATCGCTTGGCGTTCGCCCCAGTTCTCCAGGTTTCTCAGCAGCCTTCAGTCTACCGTAAGCAAATGCTCCGGAAGCCTCGTAGCAGGTGCTTATGTTGACATCCTTGTTTAGTAGTTTAGAATATCCTTTCTTGATTGTCCCTCCATAGATCATTAAGAAAGGTCTGTTGAAATCCAACTCAGTAGTGCTCGTCAAGCAAGTGTTTTTCTTCCCCTCATTGAGCTTACCGATTAAAGCGGGCAGCTGCCATTATCACGCCCGGCACTGCGCTAGATCAGATTCGAATGCCTCTAGCAGCTGAGAAGCTGGAGAATGGGACAACCACGGAGTTCATTGGACAAAACTCGTCAACTTACTATTTTTATCACACCCTGGAATCGAGATATTGGCATCATGATGCTGGACTTCATCAGAATCGATTATTTTCAACTGAAAAAGGAGTCCATACCTGTGCACATGTAACGCTCTCTATACTATCGGCAATCACTTCTCGAGTCTGCAGAGAGAATCGCATGCCTGTTAAGCCATCAACATCAAACTGTAACCTATTGATGTAGGTTCTCGACTAACCTTCTCCTCCCATGGTGATCGCATCTGAAACCCCTGTGCATCTTACTTTAGTCCATGGTAAACCCAATTTACGAGTGTTGTAACCCACCAATCGTATTAAACTGCCACCCCAACATGCCCTGCTTCTGAACCGCCTCCTTGACTATCTTTCCGAGATCGTGTACTTCAGGTAAGGTCGTTAATGGGACTCGGGGCTCGGAGACAACTTAGTGTTCCGGAATAACTCACAATGCATACTGCAGTACGAAGTTAGTATTTTATACCAACCTATCGGAAATCGACTTACTTGCAGGGATTACCTTCCCACCACACAGTAGAAATCCTGACATTATTGTCAATTCCGGTCCGCTAACCTCAAACAACTATCCACTCACCCAACATGAGGTGCCGTTTTCATCATCTCGCGATTCGGGACGCCAGCAGCGTAGAGCATCGCCTTTATTTTTAGTAAGAAGTCTGAGTATCCGGAAAGCCTGCTAACCTGAGCGCCGGGAAAATCATGGCCTAAGGAGAAGATATTAGCACTGGGATATGTCTGCCAATAGGTTTAGGACTCATACCCTTTGTAATTGTTGACGACCACCGATTTAAAGCTTGTTTGCCTTCGACTATCGTACCAGCTTCCAAATGCGGGAAATCAATGTATCTTGGCTTCTCTGGAATCCTTCCATTGATTGTTTGCTCCATGGTAGAATTTCGCCTTGGGTTGGAGCAAGTGGGGTAATTGGAGGAGCTCTGGGGTAGCTGAGGGGAGTAGGGGGGATGTTGGACTTTACTTGAACCCTCTCCTATAGTAAGAACGATTGAAGAGTAGAGAGTAAAGTAGTGAGATTGAGAAATAACAGAATTTAGAAAATAGGAATGATGGTGTGCATATGCATCTTCATGCTCTAATATCTGCTTGATCGATCTCTAATCCCAAGCTATCGACTGGTGAACTTTCCGTCGGTTGCCCCACACACAGTAACCTAGTTTCGCTCCGAATAATGAGGGGTTCTCGGGACTTTCCAGCCCACCCTCGGACGCATGTTAGTGCTATGCGTGGAATATATTTCCAGTATAAAACTGCCTTCTCCGTTGGTGACTATAAGATAGGTTGAAAGAGTGTTGCTGGTGTATTGGAGAACCAACACATGTCCAGCAGGCGAGAAACTGCAGATGGGCCAGAGATAGGGGATGTTCCCTGGTGATTGTTTCGTTCTTTGGGAAGAATGCAGAATCGAATAGCTAGAAGAAGAGAAGGAGAAGGAGAATCAAGTAGAGTAGCTCACCTTGTCCTCCAGGTTGCCCACCGAGATAGTGATATAATATAATATAATAAACCTTTGAGGCTAAGGTTTTGAGAAACCCAAGCAGAATTATCGGGCGTATGATTGGCTATCCAAGAGTCGATAAGCTTTATTAAAAACCAGAGCTTACCTACTTGGCTGGTTTCGCTGGTGATTATTACTGCCGCCAGCAGGTGGTGATGATGGTGATGCATATGAATATTGGAATGGATTGGCTGGGAGCGCCAAGACAAGACAGGAGCGGCGGCTCCTACCGGCCACAGCCTTCATATCTCCGCTCCACCCTTCTCCGCTCCAACACTCCACCTCCACCTCCGCTACCACCTCCACCCCTACCCTCCTCCCTACCCTAGCATCCACGAGTCTCCAGCATAAGGCTGACCTGGATGAATACTTAGGTATATATTATATGATTTTATCAACGGGCATTCATTCTTATCTGCTGAAAATAATCCCACCTTGAAGTTTCAAGTCAAGTAACCAGAAAGCAACTCTGTTCTTACTGCCTATCCTTGCCCAAATTTACCCCACGGCCCTATGAACTTCCAACAACGACACACGTTCTCTCCTCTTTGGCCGGAGAGCTTCCTCGCTTGCTTCAACACAACCATTGCTCAACCTCCCCCCCCAAATCCGAATACTTGTACATAGCTACGGGTAGCCATCGAAATTCCCCGGTGGGGCCACGTTGCTTCCAATGCTTGCTCTACCGGTATTCTAGGTCCAAACAACTTACCAGGTGGCCGGGATTGAGGACCAGTATTCCCCGGAAGGGGTCTCGTTGCAATAATACCGGACTGCGCGTTGATCGATGAAAGGGAAAACAGCTTGGGGCTTTGTGTATCCCTTGGTCCTGATTTAAAGGACAATGGCCCCTTCGATAATTCTGCCATCATGTCTGTTCTCTCTTTACCTTGCCGCTCTGGTGGTTGCACAACCTGACAACTCCTGCGGCGCAATAGCAGCAGGATACCAACTGCACGATCTTTCTTCGACTTTTCAACGCCTTTACCCGCAAGTTTCCCAGGGAAGATTCAGTGCATGGGAGATGGCCCAGATACTTGGTTTATGCTCTGTCATACCCAGCTTATATCTTTGGAGGAAGCGGATGGGCAGCGCGTCGGTCGCGTCAAGTACTACCGACTCGCAAAACAACGAGAAGCCCAGGCAAGATATGATAGATAGCAACGGTATGTTATCCGCGGAAAAATGTCGAGCCAACATATTGACTGTGACTTCGGTAGAAGATGATCCTCCGTTGCTTCAGCGGCACTCCTCAATCAAGTCATATACCACAAGCCGATACACGTACCCCAAACTCCGAATATTCTTCCGCAGACACGCACAGTATGATAAACTTCCAACAGACCCTTCGCCGCTACCTCTGCTGGTCTTCATCCATGGACTTGGTGGATCAGTAGCACAGTTCCACCCGTTGCTACTAAGCCTAGTTAATCTGGCATCGTGTCTAGCTATAGACCTCCCTGGGTGCGGTCTGTCTGGATTCGAACCTAGGTCTTGGGATGCATACACAACGCAAGCTTTGGTCGAGTTACTGGAGGTTATCATTGAAGACCATCGGGACAGAATTGCTGGGCAGGGTGTTGTTCTTATCGGACACAGCATGGGATCATCTATAGCCGCATTGCTTGCCTCCAGAGCATCATCGAACGACCTATCAGAGCACATAGTCGGCCTCATAGGTATTTGCCCGAAGGCTAGCCCGCCCACACAAGAACAAACTTCAACCTTTAGAAAGCTTCTTTACATTCCGGGTCCGGTGTTCAACTTGTGGCGCAAATGGGATAGACGTGGGGGAACGGAAAGTACCTCTGTACATCGATTTGTTGGTATGTGTCTCTCCATGTCCCTACCTGTTCTGATCTTCTTGCTAACTTCCTTCTAGGCGCAGATGCAGACGAAGCAACCAAGCAACTTCAGCATCGCTACAACGAACAGAGCAAGACTCCTGTTTGGAGACGGATGGCTAGCGGTGCACTGCCGTTTTACGAGCACGGTGTAGCAAATGGAGGTCTACCCGGGAGAAATGTATGGTCAGGCTTAGAAGTCCCAGTGTTCCTCATAGCGGGTGAAGCGGACCATATCACACCTCCGGGAGAGATAGAGATCATTGCCTCATTTCTAGGAAAGTCTCATCCTGTTCAGATTGAGGTTGACAAGGATAATCACCCGATTACCGTCTCGGCGGCTCTTGTTGATATACCCCAGGAGGAACAGCATGAGCCAGCAAGACAGATCGATTCCTTAAAGGATGAAGACTATGTTCAAATCAACACAATAACAAGCGATGATACCCATGAAGATCCATCGACTCCGACAGATGGGCTCTCAATCATCCCTCCCCAGGTTTCGAAGCCTAGAAAGGTTTTGAAGACTACGATACTCCCTACTCCTGCGTCTCATGCTATGATTTACCAGCCTGCTTCTGCGAGAATTCTGTCTGGCTTGATCGCAGACTTTCTTCACACGCATGTTTCACCTCGCTTGTCGCTTGGGTGGCAATTGCAATTTCTTTCAACCTCTGGCAAATGGGACGTGAAAAATCTGGAGAAGTGGAAAAAGGTCGCACCCGTATCCGATCCGATCGCCGGCGTATTCCGGGCCATGAAGACTCTGCGAGAGGTCGATGAGACCCACTGCCCTGAAATATTCGTGAAACAATGGGGATCTGAGGTCAAGGATATTGTTGATATCTCTCATGAGAGTCCCGTCTACGACCCCCAAGGTCTCGAAGCCGGAGGAATACATTACAACAAATTTCCCACGGTCTCAAAGGTGAGCAAATTTCTGTATTCCTAGATAGGTTTGGAGTAGGCAAAGGATGAGAGGAGCCGACTCCAGAGGAACACGTAGTTACAGAACGCTAATAAGTTAAATAGATACCACCAACAGATGACGAGGTAAAGGGATTTATTGAACTAATTGACAATCTCCGTGGAACGCAGAAGGCCAGAGCAGAAAAAGAGGGCTGGTCAGGGAAGCATTATATTGGCGTCCATTGCCACTACGGCTTCAATCGTACAGGTTATTTCGTCGTGTGCTATCTTGTTGAGAGACTAGGTTATGATGTCCAATCGGCCATCGATGAGTTCGCTCTCAAGCGCCCGCACGGCATCAGACATGTTCACTTCAAAGATCAGCTTTTTCTAAAATTCTGCAAAGGGTTGAAAAGAGCTCCTACTCTTTGATAGGGAGGAGGCTCGAAAGGTCTTGTACGATTGGGCGTTTATGAACGGGGCGCAGTGTTGGATAGAGGGGCTTCTTTGCAGGCCCAATGCCTCATTATTTTGCATTCGATTGGATTCTGGCGTTCTTGTTCAAATGCTGGGAAATCACGACAGGATTTCTCCACGTACTATAGGAGCTTAGACATTTGGAATGAGGTGGATATGGTTGTATCTCTGGACTTTGCACAAGATCTAGGACTTTCAATTAATGACGATTTATTATCAAGACCCTTTGTTCCATACTCCTCAGGACATCATGGCTATATATCATCTTCAATAGTTCGTCAGAATTGTGCACCAGCTCGTGTAAAAGCTTCGCATTTCAGTGGCCGATATGTCCTATTTCCTAGACTCTAATAGTTACCTCGCACTCTCGGCGGCTCGCCTCGCCCCACCAGCCGAACCCCCTGGCCGGACGGGGAGCGGGTGGCATTAAAGCCGACACAATAAATAATACTGTATACTAGTGGGCTTGCAACCTAGCCTCTCTTCTCGGTTGATGAACGCACTCTTCTTAACTCCCTCACCCCCCCTTTCCGAAGAGTTCACAATCCTATTACCATAATATCATCAATACGGCCGGCCCTAAAATGACCAGACGTGTCCAACCTATGTAGTCATTCAGAATCAAATTCCTATTTAGGATCGACAACACCTAAGTGTATGATTTGACACCTGACTCGCCAACATGGCCGAAGTCGAAGCTAATCCCAGACTCCCTGATACTCGGGAACTCCGGAATGCGGAGAGTGGAAAACAAGATGCGAATACAGAGAGTGAGGATCAGAAAGTTGCAGGATCACAATACACTCCGCCTGATCCGAATGCTGAAAAGGTTACCGAGTTAGTGCAAGATGAGGAGGAGAAGAAGAAGCCGTCAAAGTTAGAAAGGCTATGGGGAAGTTTAGGATTAGATTTACCGACTCTTTTGATGATGTTTAAGTGAGTTTTGATCAACGATGCGTGATTGAAGGCAGGCTTATTTACTTCGTAGGGGTTCTGTCGCACCAACAATTGGTGAGTAATTATCTTGTCATTGTCATGCAGGCCACTTTTACTCCGGAATCGATAGTTTACTGAATTCTTTGTAGGCGTTGCATTCTATCAGGCCCGTAGCGTAGCAGAGACCTTTGCTGGATTAGGATACCTTGTTCCTATCATTACAGTGCTCGCCATTGCAATTATGCCGCGAGCAAAATTCATCCAGACAATGGTTCTGAATACTGTAGGCATCTGCATTGGCTCGGTGAGTGACTTGCATTCTTTACTCCGGCACTAGATCTGACTTCTTTCAAGGCAGTAGCTCTTTTAGGGATCTGGTCTGGAGTCAAAGCACGCGAGCATACTACTCCTGCTGGATCAACAGCGACGTACAACTCTTCTCAAGCGGGGTCAGCATATCCTGTCTTCTTCGTAGAAGTATTTGGCTAATCTATTTCAGAGTTTGTGCTATCTGGCTATTTGTAAATATCTGGTTTGTAAATTGCTTGAGAGCAAAGATGCCCGCCCTACAATTTCCTGTAATCACGTACAGTATCTTTACAAATGTTGCTTTTACTTATGGGCCTCTGTTTTCTACTACCAAAGCAGGAGAATCTTTGATTAGAGAGCTTCTAGAGGGATTTCTCGCTGCTTTCGCCATCTCACTCGGGGTAAATCTTTTTATTGTTCCGGTAAGCTCGAGAACAGTTGCATTCAGTGAGTTCACATCTCAACCTCGAAGCCCTTGTTACAAGCTAATATTATTGGAGAGGAGCAAGCTGCATACATACAGTTAGTGAGGGGTGCCCTCAAAGCACAGACTACATACCTGCAAAGCCTGGAAACCAGCGATATGTTTGTAACATCTCAACCTTTCTCAGAAGATGTCGGTGACCACGATCATGGGAAAAGCAGACTAAAGAAAAGCGGCAACAAGGATAGGTCACATCCAGCACAGAATTCTGAAGCAAAAGCTCTGAAAGAAACCATTGCTGCACTTACCGGCCTCCATGGGAAATTGTACGGCGACATACCATTTGCGAAGCGAGAATTTGCGTGGGGAAAATTAGAAGCCAAGGATATCGATGAGATCTTCACACTCCTTCGAGGAATACTGGTTCCTTTGATTGGCATGTCCACGATAACAGATATATTTGAGAGGATTGCGGAGCGGCGGGGCTGGGTTGAGGTTCCGCATTCCAAGTTTAATGAGGCGGAGGCCTGGGAGAAGTGTAATGAGAAAGATAAGGAAGAAGAGAAGAAGACCTGGAACGAAATCATGAAAACGTTGCATGAGCCGTTTGAGGTAGTTACGGCAGCTATGGATGAGGGCTTGCAGCATGCCGCCTTATTACTGGAGCTGATACCAAAACTAAAGACGAAGGAAGGCGAGGACGTTGAAGGAAGAGGAAATGAACGAAGACCTGGGGATCCTGAATTTGTCGAGTATTTGGATAAAAAGATGGCCGACTTTTATGCAAAACGAGGTAACACTTTGAGAGCATGGGGGCGACAAAAGGGCTTAAATGAAGCACAGTTCGACGCCGCTCAGTCTCCTGGTCCAGACGACCCTTGGACCGAGAACGAGTCCCAACACAGGCGTGATCAGCAACAGCTGTACTTGATACTATATCTCGAACATCTACTCTATTCGACCGGGGTAGCAATAACCGCATTAATTAGATTCGCAGACAAAAAGGTTGAGGATGGAGCGATGAAAAAGAACCGATTGATTGGTCCAGGTCAGAGAAGATTAAAGAAATGGATCATGGGCATTGGCCATGAAGACACTTCACTAGACAGCAACACACCGGATTCCCTCGACGCTGGAGCCAACAATATATATATGGGCACAGGTTTCAATCCCAAGAAGGATCCCGAGCATTTACCGCCGCAGAATGCATGGCAGAGGTTTGGAAACGGGATTCGAACTATACCACATTTTTTGGGATCTACAGAATCGGCTTTTGGCCTCCGAGTCGCTTGCGCAACCCTGACTGTAGGTATCGTTGCGTTTTTAGAAGACTCACAGGTATTCTTCATTGAGCAACGACTTGTGTGGGCCATGATAATTATCGCCATCGGGATGTCTATGACATCTGGTCAGTCAATCTTTGGATTTGTCGGACGAGTCGCTGGGACCCTTCTGGCTATGATCTTCTCTTTCGTCATATGGTATATTGTTAACCAGAAGACGCTGGGGATCGTTGTCTTTCTTTGGTTCTTCATTTTTCTTGAAATGTACTTCTTCATCAAGTTTCCTCGACTCATTCCCATATTCCTGGTTTGTATCGTTACACAGGTCTTGATCATCGGATATGAGCTTCAAGTTAGGAAGATTGGAATTGCGGCTGGTAAGCATTTGAAGGAATCTTTGAAAGTCTTCTACTTTCAGAATCACGCATCCCTGGCTTGATGCTGCCAGACTCAGGACTTTGCTGACAGCCTTTTAGCTTCTGCATCTGGACAACCTTACTATCCGTAAGTCTTAATTATGCTTACACTGAAGTGATCTAACACATAACCAGAATCTACGAACTAGCTCCATATCGGTTGGCTTGTGTGGCAGGGGGTTCTTTTGTCGCATTCATCTGGACGATCTTTCCCTACCCCCTCTCGGATCGGAGCTGGCTGCGAAAGGATCTCGGCTCCACACTCTACCTTCTTGCAAACTACTACAGTGTAGTGCACTCAACCATCGGGGCAAGAATGCACAATACAGAAGGTGACATGAGCCTCAAGTCCTCTCCTGGCAAGCGATTAGAGAAAACTCGACACAAGATATTCGGGAAACTCTTGATGCTGCTCCCGTCTTTGGAACAACATGCCCATTGGCAAAAGTGGGAGCCTTCCATCGGAGGGAAATTTCCAAGAGTACGGGACCTTCCAGCCATAATCCTAAAATCACCTACGTAGCTAAACACAAAGTGCAGGAAACCTACGAAGCTATCACCTTGCGTTCAGCAAACATCATGAACTACCTCTCTCTAATGTCTTACGCTACCCAATCCTGGTCCCATGATGATAACGCCCTCTCCTCCACCACCCGCCCCGAATCCCGCCGACAGTGGCTCGACGACCTCACAATCCTCATGGACAGCAGCGGGCCCACCTCCCACGCCATCACATCAGTCCTCTCCCTCCTCTCAGCCTCCGTCACCCAAGGCTCCGCCCTCCCCCCCTACATCCAGCTCCCCGAGCACACAACCTAAGCAGAAGATTAATGAAGCTCGACAAAGGCATTCTCGATGTGCGACACGTCGAGGAACCAGGGTACTCGGCCTACGCGGTACTACAGGTCTGCAGCAGTCTGGTGACGGATGACCTGAGACGCCTGGTAGAAGATGTCAAGGATCTCGTTGGGGAGACGGATTTCTCGTTTCAGGTGAGGATGAGTGATTCGAGTTTGGATCATTCGGTGGGTGAGGATGGGAAGGGGAAGAAGGATTGATTTAAATCGGTGTTTACTGTGTAGAATGTGGATATATAAGTGGGAAGAGTATAGGATTTGCGGCGTTCTAAGGAGGCTAAGAATAATGACATATGAGTAGATAAGATATCAGGATTCGAAGTACGAGGACTTAGTATATAAATACTATTATCTCTAATATTATATCTACTAGGAATATACTATATAATCTATCTATCTTTCTCTCTTTCTATTTATTCTTGATTATTTCCCTTATGATCATAGTGAGGATGAGATTCGCTAAGCGAGACTTAGTAAAAGGGTGGAGGTATTAGATGATTCATGCGGGTCCAGGCATCTTAATAATATACGTTAGAGAGGAGAGCACAGAGACGACGAGCATAAGAATCCAAAAGTCGGTTTGCGAATCTTTCGACATGTGTTGATTATCCACTGAAGGTACTCTTCTTCATAAACTATCTAGATGATTCTAGCTCGAGCTGCTACAATATTTCTCTCATTGATCTATACTTCTCAAGATCATGCTATGCTGATAATCAGATCTATAACATCTCGCTTCCGTTGAAGGAATTCCCCTAAACCAAATCGTATTATCCTAACGCCATTCCAGACCCCAGGCCCTCGCATCATCAACGCCTCGGATCGGCTTCCTGGCCTCATATCCGACATCTGACCTCTCGTACATCAAAATTTCCATGATGTGACAAGAAAAGTAAAGTCGTTGTAAGCATATCAGTCATCGACTTCGTTCTTTCAAGCCCAGCGGCCAAGCACAGCCATGAGGCCAGCTCCGAGGCACATGCAGCCGTAGGCGGAAAGCATCATCTTGATGGAGCTCTTGCGCATCTCCGGGTTGAACATGAATTCGTGGGCCATGAGTTCTACCAACCCCGTGTAGATCAGAATACCGGCGCTGATCGCGTCGAAGACGCCCTGCACGATGAGCGTTCGGGGACTACCAGGCTCGAAGCTACTCCGCACGCCGAGACCGATTGCGATGGCGATTGGTGTAGTGAAGCCGAATATACTCCCCAATACCCAGGGCATCCAACCCTTGGCTTTCGGCCATGCGGCAGTTGCTAGTCGGGAGCCCAGACCAAGACCTTCAAAGGTTTGATGGAATGCGAGCACGATGTATAGAATTGTGAACTCGGAGCCTGTTACAGCAAGTGTGAGACCAATAAAAATGGAGTGAAAGATGACACCAAACTCCAGGATGAAGAGTCCAGTCATTTGAGCTGCAAAATGCTCATCATCATCTGAGTGTGATCGACTATGTCCAAGATGATCCTCACCACCTGGGGGATAGCTAAAGTCATCCTGCCGTCCGGGCACACCACCATTGGTGAGAATCCGAGTCGGACCTCCCTCGCCTAACTCGATGTCGGATTCAATGTTTGCAGGGGTGGTCACGTCCTTTTTGGGAAAATCAGAGCCATGGGACTGGGCCGGATTTGCAAGAGATGCTATAGACATCGGTTAGCTTATCGTTCACCATACAGGTGGAACAAACTGTGAATGCCCAAGTACTCTACAGCCACTATGAAGTCATCCACACGGGAGGGGGCGATCTTACATTGCCTCAAAGTGCTATGCGAGTCACCATGCTTCTCAGTATCCCGTAGAAGCTTTTTCGCTGGGTCTGTAGCTTCATTGTCGTGAGAGCCAAAGACATCAAATCTCGAGGCCATTAGTTCAATAAAGAACATGGTGAAGACAGTCATCAAAGCAATGCCCTCTGCCCAACTGTAATCGGTGATAGGGCCGGTCAGACATGCTGACTGTAACGCCTCTGTAGCTGGTGCGAGGAGCTATATGAAGTTAGTAATCTGTAGTTTCGGGCAGTGCTCCATTGGGCTTGAAGAGAGTTGAGGAAGCTTCACTTACATGAATAAATGCTGTAGCAATAATAACACCCGAGCCGAAGTATTTCGCAATGAAGAAAGCAACAGGGGGGACATGCATGCGCTTTGTTCTCGCTAAAGCAATTGGCAATAGGGCACCTGCAGACCAGAATCAGCATCAGTCGTTACAACCAGACCTCCCAGTCATCTTGTAGACCTACCAAGCATAGATCCAAATCCAATCACGAACACAGAGGATATCCGCAGTCCCATACGACCATCATAGTCATTTCCAGCATCGCATTCGACCTCAACAAAGGGTGTATCTGTCGACATGACTGATCTCTACACGTCCGCCTCTACCAACTTCCTTCCAGTACCGCCCAGTAGCCACGAAGGCCAATGGAAATCTCACAGACCTCCAATTGTATTTGCAGAATAGGTTTCGCAGGGCTTATCAGGAAAGTGGGAGGCCGGAGGATTCGCGACGTAGGAGGTAGACGACAGAGGACAATTCTGGGAGGAATTCGCAATGATCGTAGGTAGTATTATCTCATAGAGCAAGAAGCTAGCTTGCCGCCGACGGGTTTTTCCTCTTTAGGCTGAAGAAAAGGACTGATTGATTTACTAAAAGACGACGGATTTGTTAGTCGGCGGGACTTTCTTAGTTACAATTACAGTACATGTAATTGAGGTGGGGGAAGACGGGGTTGAAGAGTAAGCTGGGCCGAAAGAAGAAAAAGGTGTGGGATTTTTGAGTACCTTGTGGTCTGTGTCTGACGCACTGGCTCTACCTGTACTTTTTGCTTGGTGATAATAATGCGCATAGAGTCGTGATGTTTGAGAGAAGTTGAAAAGAAGAAGAAGAAGAAGAAGTTTGACTGTTATACAAAAACAGGGCAAAAAGCAGTCTCTGCTTTCGGGGTGACATGATGGATACGATGCCCAACTTCCAACCTTGTTGGATACCCACGGGCGAATAAGAGAACAAGCCAAGGAATATGGATATTCAGAAGGATGATAAGAAAGTCTTGTCTTTTCTTACTTTTCCATATTTTTCACATCTATATACCATCTAGAGGGAGCCGCAAAATGGCCGTACGAAAGTGTAGATGGATGCAATACAGTACACTACCATGCCATGCATGCCATGCCGTCTGTGAGACTCCAGGTCGCCTGACTCGCCTGACTCGCCTGGGCAGTCCTTGGATCCCTTTCCTTTCTCGTGGTCGGCAGATACGAAATGCAGTATAACATCGAAAAAGCGTGGTTCTCATGATCCTCTTTTGTGCGATGGAAAAGCAATACTGTACAGTACAAGTACAGGAGGATGTAGATGTGGTGGTGGTGTCACCGCCATGGCTAGTAGATCGTCATTTTCGCTCTCCCACCAGTCAAAAGCGAGGATTTCCATGCAGATAAGGATGGGGCTGGAATTTCACTGCACGTGTCGAATCACATGCTTCGCAAAAGTATATCTTGGGGACTTTCACTATTGGACGCGAGAGATTACTTCGTACTCGACTCTGACCTCAGGAGTTGCTTTCTTATCTTATCTTGATGTCAGAGATTGCCTTTTCTCCCAAAATATAGTTTACTGTATTTTCACGTGATGCGATCGATCATTAAACACGCAGCTGAGGGCGTCCAGGACAAGCGGACTTCCATCCCTGGCTTCTGGATTACCCCAAGTGGAGTCACATTATTGTGCAACGATCACAGAATATCATTAAACTATGCCCTTGAAGGATACACCCTCTCATTGGATTTGAAGTCTGTCTCATGGCTCTTCTGGTTCAAGGCAAGGCGGCTCTACATGTTTTCCATCATACACAACCCATCTGCTGACCTTGCAGTCCGGCTTGGTGATGATATGCGCTTGGCCATCATTGGCATCTGTACAACGTGGTACAGTACAGTACAGTACAACGAGGGGCCGGACCGTGCCTATTGCGGCTACGTACGGCCATCAAAGTGCAGTCTATCTCACATGCTACATGTCGACTCCCCAAGGCTAGGGAAACTTAGTGGAATATAGCTATTTGAAGTTGAGCATGCTACACAGATCAGATACTCCAGAATCTAAAAGGATCACCGAGGATGAGAGATTCAATGCTCGAATCAAGGTATGATTGGAGGAGTCTCGCCTATAGTTTCTTATTCCCATCACACCCCAAAAGGAAATTACACTCAAGCCTCTTGATCCATATAACAAAACCTTGGATGTAATGACAGGAGTCCTCTCACCTTCAAGACAAGACAAGACAAGGGAGGAAATCAAATCCACGCTCCCGGACAATCAAGTCTAACCTCCCCCACCCTCATCAACACCTCCTTCGCTACGAGCTCTTCCTCAAATTCGCTGCCAAGATCTCTCTCGCTCCCGCTATACTCCCTATCCGGAGTCCCAATCTCCAGTACCTGGCTCGCACTTAACGTATCCCTATCCTCGGCATCGCCCTCGGGCGTCTCATCTTCTACACTCCCACCATTAGCCGCCCTCCACATATCCTCCACCGCTTCACTTGAAACTCCATCTCTCAATTTGCATTCAAACTCGAATTTCTCAGGCTTCGCAATCAGCAGAGACGTGTATCTATCTGCAGGGATTTCTAGATCCTTACCATCAGGCCCTTTCCTCTTCCTGATGTCAAAGGCCCAGGCGAGACCACCCATGCCAAGGAACAGTTCCTGCTCAACGACATCCACGCCCGTACATGTACGACGCCCGAAGCCGAATTGAGAATGGGCTTTCAAAGTCGGGTATTGTGCAAGTGGTTCGCGGTAGGTCGGGTAGGACGGGTTGAGCCAGCGATCGGGATTGAAAGTCTCGGGGTCAGGGTAGGTTTTAGGGTCGCGGGTTATGCCCCTGAGACAGAATTATTAGCCGAGAGTAAGCACAAGTGGAAGATAGGGGGGAAATAACCATTCTAGAGCATGAATTGTGGCACCTGCTGGGATGTGGTAGCCATTATAGATGTCGTCTTTCTCCAGACAGTGAGGAATACCTATTGTGATTAGAAACGCTGTACTATGGAGCAAATGCTGGATTTACCGGTAGGAACAGGCGGCCGCCACCTAACAACCTCCTTCATAACTGCCCTCAACATCGGCAACTGTTGCCTGTCTTTCCACTCTGGACAATTTCCCCCACAAACTCTCATAATCTCCTCTCTCAGTTTTCCCTGCCACTCAGGATAATGGCACATGGCCAAAATATAGCTCTGCAGTGGACTTCCAATTGTCAATGCGCCAGCAATAGCCATCATACCCACAATATATTGCCCCTCCTCGTCCTGCATGCCATACTTTTCTTTCTCCTCTATAAAGATCTTCGTGTAACTTGGCGTCGCCGTTCCTCTAATCAGACTTTCCTTCACGGAATTAAAGCAGTGTTTGAAGAACTTGTTTTCACGCGCGTGTCGTGCATTTTCTACTTGCTTCCAAGGAGAGAGCCAGGTTGGAAGGTAGGTGAGGGGAGAGACAATGTTAGGTACTGCACCAGAGGGGCTGATTGTTACAAGAAGGCCAAAAGTGCCAATACGGAGTTCATCAGCGAAGTATGGTGCACCCCAGCAGAGGCGAGAGATTGTGCGAGAGGTGCATTGCTCGATGTATGCGATGTAATTTGACGGATCTTTGCTCATCTGAAAGAGCAGGCGCTTACATTCTGCCGATGGATAATGGTTTAGGAATTCAGATGCTGGGTGGGTCATAACCTGGTGCGAGACTTTGCGTTGTCGTTTCCATGTTTCTATTTAATGTAAGCAAGGAGAGTAATGGTGGCGGGCGAAGCATGTGACAACGAAATGTAACATATTTAAGAAACTGTGAAGCAGGTGGGAATGAATACCTGTACGTCCTAGAAGGGCAAGATAATCACCGGAAGTTCTGTTGTCGGGTAGATTGGGGATCACTGGTCGATCAGAGTATAATGTTCCACGTTTGGACAGCAAGTCATTGGCGATGTCCTCAGAAGAAATCCAAACATGGACAGACCCGAATATTTTCATCTGATAAATAGGTCCATACACCTTTGACCACTCCCAGAACTTCAGCCATGTGGAGTCGGCGGGAACATCGTGAACCCGACCGATGAAGGGCAAACCTGAGATATTATAAATATCAGAATCGCATTTCTCTTTCGAGAATTGAAAGAGGAAGAAAGTTACCTCTCGGTCCAGGTAGAGAGCGAGTTCCAGGGGGAAGTTGCTTATGCTTCAGAGTATTAATACAAGCATAAGTAATAGCAAGAGCTAATGAGATAACTGCAATTATCGCAAGTGACACCATCATGAACAAATGGCTTGAGGTGACAAAAATTTAGTTCAGCAGATTTCGCACTTCTTCGACAAAAATCTGTCGGCAGATACCTTTGAAATATGTGTTCCGCTCACCTCGTAATCTTATATGATAGCAGTATCGGCCAGCTGCTGTCACGGACTCGGTCTTTACTCTTTGACGTCTTCCAAAGACTGACAGCTTATCATCCAGTGAGTACTGAAATGGTGAATTCTTTCGTGGACAAACGTTTGGGGAAGTCCGAGAAATGATCTGAATCTTGGACCTGTCTTGGGATGATCTTCGTTCCGATTACCAAATGAGGTCGACTATCTATCAGTGTTGTCTTGAACTGATGTACGTCGTGCTTCCTGAGCTGGGTATCGAGCCAATGACCACCACACTTCAAAATGAACTAGTGATATATCCAATAGCTGACCTAGCTGGCCAATAAGATAGGTATACCAATTGCAAATCAATATCAGTTGTTGCATTGTTATACTTGATACCTCCGTAGGCGGCGGTATCATTCAATCTAAAGATGAATCGGATAACGTGGTGACTCGTAGGCCTGTAGATGGACTGTCTTACCAATGAGCCCATTTGGTCCTGATTGACGCTTGGTAGCATGTTCGACATAGAAGAATTTTAGAGAGCCTGCGCCCAGGTCGTCATTGGCATCGTCGGCGTCACGGATCTCAAGGCGTGGGCCATTTGACTGTCAATGACTGACCAGACACTGCAGTCGGTTTGTAGTACTTCGCATGTAACATCAACGAATGCGCCCAGGACTACAGGATAGCACTCGCAACTGGTACATGAAACTGCCAGCTGACCCTTGCTGTACCCTCTCTGGATCGTAGTACTGTACAATGGTACAAGAACGACAATTGTATCTCCTCGATTATGTGCTTTCGTACCCTCGCATCAGGTAGCGGCCCGAAGGAACCACGCCGGAGACCGCCACTGCATAGTTTGGATTCTTGGGTAGGTTCCATCCATATCTCTGGTATCTGATCTTTTATCTCCGAGCACATCCAATTTTTAATCAGACGTTTCCGCATTTTGGGATAGAAGCAGCTTTCATCTCTCTCCGATCTTGAAATCCATCATCTGGGCTAGTCGGGGGACTGAAAGCAGCAACCTCCTCCCCTCGCTACGGGCATCAGGTCCATCTGTAACGCATGTGATTGCTGATCGATGAAGAAGTGAACGCAATTCTATTTAGACGTGGATAAACACCATTCTCCTGACAGCTGCAGAATGATGGATACTGAGATCAAGAATCATAAACAAATACACTGACGCCGGTTCTATTCCCATAAGTCAACAGGATGGAAATTTGAGAGATGTGCATAACGGACACTTGTACAGATTCTCTGTGAAACTGTGGAAATGCCCGCTGCCCTTCGGCCAAGGAATAGGGACAGGAAATGGTGTGAGCCACACTTCGAGTGCATTTTGCCTAAGCTTATTATGTACTTCCTCAATAATTTAGTTCAAAGCTTTGCGAAGAGCTGATATCAAATGTGCTTGAATGTGGGTGTAGCTCTCTAGCTTTGTTATGAGTGGACATCTCTAGTCTCCCGACCTGTCTGCTTAACTACTGGCGTTCCTAGTGCTCCAGCTGTCATAGGATCCTTTTGGTGCCGTATGATTCCAAGAATAAAGCTGGTCGAAACGAAAAGTGATCGACGCAACGAGTCTAGAGGTAGGGCCCAGGTAAAATGCTAGATCACTGCATGCTCCTGGCGCTAGATTTTCTTCATCTGGAAATGACTTCTGCAGCCAACTAGATGCCAGCATCGAGCCTTTCTGGACGAATGTTGAAACTTGATTAGAAAGTTCAAACAATTCTCCCAAAAAGCGATTGAAGGAACGTGAAGAAGCCTCTGTAGTCTGAGAAACCAATTTGCAGAAGACTATCGTGTCGGATCTGTTTGTGGTAAGTATGACACTTTAAGACTACTCTGAGATAAGTAGAGCTACACTCTCTTTACCCTGACACTGGACACTTTTGTTTGATTCTCGAGGATCTCATAGCTTTTGTACTTGCCTATATCCACGGAGGATATTGTGTAGCTCGATGTAGCGCCTCTCGAAAGTTGTAAGCCACCTACACCGCGGCCGCTAGCGCCAACCTTAAAAGTTTATCGCAGCAAATCGAAAAAATATTATCTTCAAATCGCAGCGCATTTCCCCACCGCTCCCTCTATCACCCCTCACTCTATACAATGCCGAAATCCAAGCGTCAAAAGGTTGTCCATCTGTCGAAAGTCGACAAGAAGGGCAAGGAGCTCTCGCTGAAACTTTTCTCCAATGTCCGGGAATGTCTCGATGAGTACCAATACTGTTTCGTCTTCTCGGTGGACAATATGCGGAATACATATTTGAAGGATGTGCGCAATGATTTCAATGATAGCAGGTTAGTTTTCATGCTCAGAAAGAGGGACTTTTGTACTAATCATCTGATAGACTGTTCTTTGGCAAGACCAAAGTCATGGCCAAGGCCCTGGGAACCTCCCCAGAAGACGAATACCAATCCTCGACACACAAGCTCTCCAAATTCCTCGTTAGCAACGTCGGGCTCCTCTTCACGAACCGCGAGCCCAGTGCTATCGAAGAGTACTTTGGAGGCATGGCGAAGACGGACTTCGCACGAGCGGGTACCGCTGCTACAAGAGCGTTCACTGTTCCAGCTGGAATTGTCTATTCGATGGGCGGGGAGATAGATACCGAACAGGATGTGCCAATGGCTCACAGTCTAGAACCTGAGTTACGGAAGCTCAACATGCCAACGTCGTTGACGAAGGGGAAAATTACCCTTGATAATCCGTATACGGTTTGCAAGGAGGGAGAGGTTCTTGATAGCAGACAGACGAGACTCTTAAAATTATTTGGGGTTGCTACTGCGGAGTTCAGTGTACAATTAGTCGCGTATGTTTGACCTGCCTTGACGACCCTGAGGAAGCTAACATCATACAGATACTGGAGTGCTGCAACAAGCGAGGTCACGATATTGGAGGCTATGGAGGAGTAAAGCAAATAATTTGCTCGGGTCCTATTTTCTATCGTAACATACAGTCAGGGGGACAATTATGGCGTTGGCGGCGCTACCTTCGGAAATCAAAAAGAACAATTTTGCTGCCTGAGCTACCTCTCTTACCACCCCAGTTCCCGTGAATCGTGATAATACAAGCAAAAGGCCCTGAAAACCTGGTGTCAGATGGTCAGACGTGCAATGCCTTACCTCTGACTTTACCTGCCAATTCCACCAGCCAGAACAGCACCGTTTTATGCTCACCCAGTCATTGAATACAAGTTGTGAAAGTAAGTGCGAATTTCCCCTACCATCCGAGCCATCGATGAGTTCGGAAATCTGTCGTATTACCCTGAAATCGAAAGAATCGTGCAGCGAGCGAGGCAGTCAAGGTATTTGATGTAAGTTGGGTGAGACTGTATATTACCTTGGTGGAGGATGCATCGAAGAACCGCTCACCCCTGGTGATGAAGGGAAGAAAGACTGATGAAAACCCACCCTCAGACAAACCCACAGCCAATTGACCTAGTACCGCCTAAGCTTGCGAGGGTCGCGTGAGTCCTCGTAGCCATTGCTCTCGTATTGTCGTTTCCGGGAGTCTTCCTCGCGTGGTGGTGGTCGATCATACCCGGCATCTCTGTCTCTGTAGCCATCCCTTGGTCTTACCGGCTCATTGTTGCTTCCACTGGGTCGTGGTCCACCAAATGACGGGCGGTTGTCTCCTGCACGAGAGTAGCCCTCACCTCCGCGCGAATACCCACCACCAGGGCCGCCATTGCGATCAGGGGAGCCGCCATAACCACCCCTAGAGAATCCACCACGACCCTGAGGACCTGCAGGTGCGTTGGCTGGAACGTTAGAGTTATGTCCGCCTCTGCCACCTCCTGAAAATCCGGAGCCTTGGTATCCGATGCCTCCTCGTCCACCTCCCCCGCCGTAACCTCCTCGGTCTTGGAAGTTTCCCCCACGGTCTTGGAAGTTTCCTCCCCGGTCTGGGAAGTTTCCACCTCCGCCCCCGCGGAATCCGCCTCGGCCTCTGTCAAATCCACCACGGAATCCGCCTCCGCGAAATCCTCCAGGTCCTGAGGGGCCGCTGAATCCCGGTCCAGAAGGTCTTGGTGGCACTGCTTTGGTGTAGCCGCGTCCTCCGAGGCCTCCTCCTAGACGACGAGGGAGCCATCCACGAACGGTTTTGGCTCTTTGAACCTAAGTAGTATCAGTATATGTTCATAAGGTATACTATGGGAACGTACATCAACTTTGATTCGACGATCCTTGATACGAGCACCATCGCAGTTTTCTAGAGCAGCTATAAAGCGCGAGCAAGGCGCATTTGTCAGTCACGGTGCCCATACTTGATACCTTTCAGTTGGGCAGAGACAATAAGGAAAAAGATAGGCAAGCCTGAGGGCCATCTTTACATAATCGATCCGGCACGTTATTGGAGTGTGGGGTGGTCAAGTTTTACCTCTCATATCTTTCTCTCGCTCAAAGACCACGAATGCATAGCCTCGATGCTTCTTTTTCTTCTTATTAGGCTTCTCGTCTTGGTGAGTATCGACAACAATACGGATCTGCGTGAGTTAGCAGATGATAGATTGTAAATGTAATAGAGCGCACCCTCTCAATTGGACCGAATCGTGAGAACTCTCTCTCAATATCTTGGTCGGTGGCTTCATAGCTGAGGCGGGCAACGATGAGAGTTTTGAATGCATCGCCTCTGATATTTGGATCCTCATCTGGCTTGTCTGAAGAAGTGTTAGTATTGTGCGCCATACGAGATGACATGACTTGAAGTTGGACATTCAAAGGCAATGGTAATAGAAACAGATTGGGTTGCTCTCACATCCTGCAGGCCCCAATTTCAAAAGAGCTTCCTGAGCAGCTGTTTTCTCCGCCTTGATGCGATCCTTACGCTGCAACCATGACTCTGTAGGTTCATACTTGTCGGTCTCTTTGTATTCGGCGAGCTGTGGGAGGAATTTGGCGACTCCTGAGATATTGGCTGTCTTTCTGTCTTCGGAAGGATGATCAGATGGCGGCACCCAGCGCAAGGGTGGTCTTGGTGCGAAGAGCGCCAGTAGATTGGGCGGCAATTTGTCCGTCATCTTGTCGATTTTCGTTGGTGATGATGGAAATGGAGAAGGATGGGTTTGATGAAAAAGTATATGTCGCGTCGCAAAACGTTGGCCTAGGTAATTTCGCGCTTGGAAGCAGCCTGCACGTGCACCCTAAATTACATGTATGCCGAACTTTACATCAACAGAGCACATCAAGGAGAAATCCAAGGTACGCCACAACAACTACCCGAAGCTCTTTGAACTTCCAAAAAGTCCGTGAATTGAAGTCTCGTCTCTTTGGGACACTGGCACATTCATAATGGTTGTTCAGGGGATAAGAAAGGCCACTGTGAGCCAGGTATGATCAAGGGTACTTTCAAGCTCTTGCAGTCACTAAACAGTCTTCTAGAATGGTGTATCAAACTTTATCCTACAATGCCGGCGTATGGACTTTCACTATTGCGATACTTGGGGGTCCTCGAAAGGCATGAAGTAAGTCTACCTTTCCTGAATAGCACTGGACGCTCTAACAAGTACGCAGCACGTTCCTCCGCAACACCCTCTCAAAATTCGCAGCAGCAAACCCCTCAATTGAAATCTGCGTATCGCCGAGACCAAGTAAACATCCAGTCATAATCGCTCATTACCTAGGTGCCGGTTTCAACAGAGAAAAGGCCATCTGCGTACGCAATTTACAGAAGGAGCAAATATTACAGAAGGCGGAGTTGCTGAGAGATGCCAGCGGAGAAAAGTTGAAGAGAGTCAAGAAACCTGTAACGAGTATCAAGGACTCGGTGAGAGGTGTATGGAGTCCTTATCACAGTGGCGGGATGCATGTCTGAGGACGGGTTAGTAGGGCTGTATCATAAGTGTATGCATTATGGGCGTTTGGGATTAGCAGCATTGTATACTTGAGCTATAAGATGAATGAGAGACCATTGGTATACTGAATTCCTTAACCTTTCATCTTGATAATTCCATTGTAGCAACAGTGCCGTTCCTTTCTTTCTTTTCTGTCGTCACTACCTATCGTTTGCTACACTTGCTTGATGGTTAAGGGACCGTCTATCATGAAGCACGCCTCGAATCCTACTAGGAGCGCAATTGCCCCAACCAGGATCCACCAGACGAAGTAGAATGTTTCTTAAAATACATATTCGGCTAAGATTACACACGACATGAAAAGCCCAGAACAACAGACACCGAGGAGGTGCTTCGAGAACTAGCATAGTAGTAGTAGCAACAGGCATACTGCGCATAGAACAAGTACGGGGTCCACGCCTTAACTGCAGCTGAGAGACGTACATGGTCTATTGTAGATAGCTCACTAGCTGATTCTACGCGGAAACACCAGCCGTTAATCCTTCTTTTCTTCTTGATACTTAGGTCAAGACATATTTGAGAGGTTGTTTGGATGTTGAATACCAGATACGTCTTGGCTGAGTAGCGTTGTAAGCTTTTTAAATAAATTTCGTGGAAGTTACTCTGCTGATTCAAGATTCCACATGAGCTCAGTGGCTTATGTTCACCGTCGACGCTTGAGCGATCTCTAGGAAACATGGATATATGAAAGAAGACAAGAAGGAATAAAGAGTTGTGTTACCCCTTTTAGACTGTTCTCCTTGGTTGAGACAGATACCCGCAAAAAAGTTCTATCAAGACAACTTTGGCAGACTATTCTATGTCCAGTGTCCGATATGCCACATAGAGTTGTATGGATGTAGTTTTGAAGAAAGATTCACAGCGAGTAACAAAGAGTATGCTTGAATTGAAGTGAGCCATTTTCTACTCGTTGATACTAGAAGTGGAGATGTCATATCACTCATAGAATATTCATTTATAGCCGTGAATTTTCCTTGCTGTTGCCTTGCAGTCACAAGTGACTGTTGATGATCTCCACGACTAAGACGATTAGCAAACCTCCATGTGTAAGGAAATGATTGGGCACTTACAAGCAGGCTTGAGGGAGGCACCTCCAACCAAGAACCCATCAATATCAGGCTGCTTAGCCAAATCCTTGCAGTTCTTTTCACTGACACTACCGCCATAGATAATTCTTGTCTCCTCAGCCGCCTTCTCGCTAACCTCATTCTTCAACCACGATCGAATTGCAGCATGGACCTCCTGAGCCTGCTCGGTACTAGCAACCTTGCCAGTCCCAATAGCCCAGATCGGTTCATACGCAATCACAATCTTAGACCAATCAGAAACCTTCTCCTTGACAGCTCCCAACTGCTTAGTGACTACATCGATGGTCTTGCCGCTCTCGCGTTGTTCCAATGTCTCACCGCAGCACAAGATAACACCGATTTGACCATCAAGCGCAGCCTTGGTCTTCGAGGCGACAAATTCGTCATCTTCTTGGAGGATGACTCGGCGTTCGGAGTGACCAAGCAGAGTCCATGTAATGTTAGAGTCTTTGAGCTGGTCGACAGAGATCTCGCCGGTGAAGGCTCCGTTGGGCTTGTCGAAAACATTCTGGGCGGCGACTTCAAGACCAGACTTGAGATGCTCACGGGCAAGGAGGAGGTAGAGGGATGGAGGGGCAATGACAACCTCTATAGTACAAAAAGAAGATTAGCAGATGCTGAATGAGAGACTTGATATGAATATCCACATGTGTTCCACAACTACTTATAACGAGCGTTTTGGTTGAGAAACAAACAACTTCAGCAAAGCACTAGAATATGAATACTGACCAACATTAGAATCCAACTTAGCATCATTGATGACTGCAATAATCTTCTTGATGCCCTCAACAGAGCCATTCCTATATGCCACCACTATTAGCTCCTATTCGGGCAATTCCCCGCGTCTCCGTCCCATCGTCCCATCGAAGGGAAACTAACATCTTGAAGTTACCACCGACGAAGAATTGACGAGGCATGATTGCGGTTGTGTGGTTTGATCGTCTGAAAGAAAATCTGTAAGGTACTTCAAAGAGTTTCTTGGTATTGTGAGAAGGGTTGATGTTATCAAAGTCTTCAAACTCTGTGACTTGGTGTGGTGTCGGCGGGGCCCCCCACCAAAGACCCAAACAAATGACGCTTAAGCTCTGGTCTCTCCCGACTGGCAGCCGAAAATTCTCGCCAGGTCCCTTGGCTTTCCGTCCTGTTCCCCCTATTCAACCTTCTCGAGGCACATTCGTTGGATCTTTCCATTCAATCCGCGCCGCTTGCTGCGACATCGCCTCTGCACACAAGTAAGAATGAGCTGAGCTCAGATTCTGGTTCCCGAAACCAATGCTCCCTAAGACCTGCATCTCGGAATCGGTCAATTGGTTCGCTGAGTCTGGATTAATGGCCGCAAGACCTCCCCGCGTTCAATAAATGCCAGCGAAGAACTTCAGGAGCAGGCTTCAAAGAGTGACTTGCATTGCACCAGATCTGTGATTTGACAGAAATTCCTCCAAATTGTTTGGGCAGTCATGCAGAAATCCTTGGGAGGATCCCACAACCCAGAGGCCGTCAACTCATACATATAAAGACGACAGTTGGCTGCACAAAGAGGATTTCTTCACTTCGTCACTTACTTACCTTATTGCAAGCAATAAGGATGAGAATTCAAGCGGAATTTTCAATGGCTTCTTTTCTTGTACCCAGAATAGCATAAAGTGAGGTTATAGAAATCATCTTCACCATCGTCATCATCATTTTCGTCATTCCCGGACCGTTTACTGGCTACGTCGACCATCTTTTGCATAAATATATTACCACCAAACAATATGGCCAGGGGATATCAACAAGGCTAAGTATACAAAACCTCCCAGACCTGAACAAGTTTGACAACGCTAAACAAAGACAAGTACGGCAATAAACAACTTGCTCCATTAAGGACATCTCAGGGGACAAACGTAACAAAATCTCAAGTCAAAAGGACCAGGATCACCGCCAGATAAAATGGAACTCAAAAGTGGAAAAAGTCGATTACCAGCCCGCATCAAATCTGTAGCTAGCTGTACTAGGGCTCGAAGAATAGCGACGTGGGAGTGCAATTGGTGCATTGTGGGCATCAGCAAACCTCGATGGATTATGATGTCGTGGGATGAAGTCTCTCGAAATCGGTGGTCGACGATTGACGAATTCTTGTCTTACCACGGTCGGTCTTCGTTCATAAAATCCGGGCCCGACCTCGCTGTGCCTCCTCTCAAAGAATTCAGGTCTTTCGATCGATCGTAGCTTAATATCACCTGGTCTTCGGTCGATGTACTCTGGCCTTGTGTCAAGTGGTCTTCCGTCAATGTCAAGTGGTCTCCGCCTCATATAATCTTCATAATCTTCAGCCTGGCGTTGTCTGATAATTATGTCATCCTCAATTGACCTCAGATCATCGAGATATTTTTTGTCCATGCCAGATTCAAACAAGCGACGAGGCTCAGCAGCTTGAGGCTCCATGCGTCCATAGGACACGACGGGCCTCGGCTCGATAATACGCTCCACTACCTGTACGATGGGTTGTACAGTTGGTAGCTGCTGAGCAAAGCGATCAGTGACGCCGTATCGCTCAGCCATGGCATCTTCTTTTCCGGCATGGTACGCCGAAGTGATGGGGTCATGAGCTGGGATAGTGCGAGGGACCTCGGGAGCGTGAGGTCGTTGTTGGACAGGTGGGATCCCACCAAACGCATCACTTTCCCGACGTCGGTCAGGTGAATGGAATCGAGGCTCCAGGTAGTATTTTGGTCGCGGCTCTCGGTGTTTGCTGTGACTTCGGGTTGCACCTTTGCCACGCCTCACTTGGCGGCGGTCTCTTAAGCTTGAGCTTGAGCTTGAGCTAATCGTCGTCCCAAGGGAGCTCTCGTCAGAGCTCGAGCCAGTGTTCGAGTCCGAGGAGTTAGAATCGGAGGTACTCGAGTGACCACGACGGTGGAACTTGACGGGATTTCGGTGTTTCCCTCCCTTCCCTTGCGGCATCGAGATCTTTTGCTTGTTCCCGCCACCACCTCCTTCTTTCCCTTGGCCCGGACCACCACCGGGACCACCATTGTTAAGCCTAATAAATCCTGGTGAAGGAGAGGGAGGTCGATTTCCACCTTGTTGATTGGCCCCCCCCGGCCCCCGCCCTGGCCCTCCTGGCCCTCCTCCTGGCCCTCCTCCTGGCCCTCCCGATTGCCCACCTCCTTGTCCTCCCAAAGGTCCTCCACCGCCCGGTTGCTGCTGTCTCTGTTGTTGGGGTGGTGGGAGAGGCCGCATCGTCTCTGCCTTCATCCTTTCTAGGTTGTGGTATAGTTGCATCGCGTTGGTACCCTTGATGGGTGCTCGCCTAAGGTAGACAGTCATAGTAACAGTCTCGTAAAGAGGCCTCTTGCCTGCTCCCCTCGTGCTGACGGGTCTTTCCTTTCTGTCGATCTGGGCTAGTGACCATTGAAACACTGGATCTGATTCCTTTGTGCTGATATCGTCTAGCAAGGTTGTGATTTGGCCTTGTTGGAATGGCGCGAGTGCTCCCTTTTTGTCGGCAACCGTCCGTCTGCTCTCATTGAGCTTGTATATTTGCTTCAGGATATCTTCTTGAGCCCACTTCTCGTCAACAACCTCCGCTTTCGCCCATGTCGACTTTTCTTTCGCATCGCTTGGCGTTACTTTCCTAATTGTGTAAGCGGCATAACTTGTCAACCATTTCAGACAAGCAGCCTCATCCATAAATTTTGGAGCTGAGATATCCTGAATCCGGCTCGATTGTTGAATTGGTTGCCGGATAGGCATCGGCATCGGCATGAACTGTCCTTGGGGAGGACCATGGCCACCTGGGTTTCCTGGAAGACGCTGTGGACCTCCTCCTGGCGGAGGTGGCCTAGTCAACCCAGGAGGGGGAGGAGGTAGCGACGGACCGACGTTGGCCATGATCGGTAAAAATTAAGTGAAGTTTGGAGGGTAAGTGATCACTGTGTGAGGTGGGATGTCTTAGGTTGCTTGGGGTGATGAAGTCGGGCGAATTTCAAGGTAGGGGATGAAGTTTAGGAATTCAGGTGCGACGGGCGGCGGGCGGAGGTAATAAGTACTTGAGGCTATGGCACCTTTCTCTTGTGTGTGAGTTTGAGGTGAGGCTCGGCAAAGTCAGGTCTGTTTTCAAGACAGCGAACACGACGAAAAGTGAGGCAAACAAGGTGTTAAGGTGTGAGAGACGAGGTGTGGATGGGGATGCATCCAGAGTACGAAATATGTGTGTTTACGAAGTTATGCTCATTCAACGCCTATCTTATCATACCTGGATTTGCAGTTAGGTAGCTTTCCAAGCAGTCTTGTTGCCCCTGCAAGTTCCAACAATGAGCGGTGGGGAAACCTGATGCTGATTCGTCCTACGGCCAATTATGCCTATGTTTTGAACCATGGGCCACTGGGCCATTGGATCCCTAGCTGCATAATTGGCCATTGCTAGCCGACTCTTGCTCACCGAGTAATAGGATTGTGGTAGCCTCTTGCTCGTCTACTTGCTTTCCCTACTCGAGCTAAGCTACTATATTTCATTCTCATTATTATTCTCATCTTCCTATCCTATTTTCGTTGATGCAGTTCTGACGCAGAATAATTTCAATTGACGCTTGTCAGACCGTGGCTTGTTACCCAGTCTTGATGGAATACAATCGCAGGCTTCCTCTCCAGGCATCCATTCCCAGCCTGTTACGGTTAAGGGCGAAGAAAAGGAAAGCATGTACTCGAGTAATGCACACTGCTACGTTCATCAATAATTAATCGAAGTGCAACATCAGCACTAGTAAGTTTCTCAGTTCGAGCTTCTCCTGCCGCGGAGAAGTTCGGTTCTCCACATACTCGGCGATTATATGCGCGGGATCAAGGCTATTTCCAACATTATGACTGCCAACTTGAGACTAGAGCATTCAGCCATAGGCTCTGAGGCAGAGCGCTGGTAACTACATATTCTAGAAGTTCAAGAGATGTCGTCTGAACAAGGCGCCAGAAACACTGTATCTGTCTCGCCTTTCCCAACCCCTGTCTGCTAGTGTTTGTCCTACGCATAAGCCTATCTACGAGGCATTAATCGATGTATATCGTCGTTCAAATAAACGAAAATAATCTGTCTTCAAGTCAAACTCAGGTCTATCCGAAGGTAAAGAGTGTGGGACCTTGATCGTTGAACGGTGCAGCCAGCTTTCTTTGCAAGTTAGGGGCTGTCAGTTTCAGTTGCCTATCACGCCCGAGTCAAATGGGAATTAAACCACACCACCAGTTGCCTCGTTGCCTCGCCGAAAATCAAGTTTGAAGGAAGATTGACTTGTTAATCAGAATCATCCACAATTAATGACACAAAAGTGCATCTGATCACGTTGCGTTAATCCCAAAATCTAAGCATCCGGGCGATATGTCGTCTCCGAGAAACGTCCTCGAGTCTTCCAATCACGAGTTATGCCAACAAACTCCATCGAATGGACCTATCTACTGTACTTGAGCCTACTCTAGTACTAGTTTGACAAGTCCAAAATCCGTTCCATGGAATGCTCAGCTTGCAAGAGCCCAGCAATTAACAGAACTCAATACCCTGCATACGTTGCAAAGTGCGACCCTCGACCTTCTGAGTCTCGTTGTCTCATCAAGCTCAAGAGCGTATTGCAATACAAGCGTCGTAGATGATGCCTTGCAGTATACGCAGTTAAATTATCCATACATGAGTAACCCATGCTCTCCATACTGGGCGTCATCGCTATGCCGACGGCGTGTCCCAACGATCAATTAAGGTATATGATTCCATTCACAGCCTTGTGGGGGCTTCTCTGCTCAACCACCATATGGTACCAAGAAAGGAGATGTATCTGCAGCCTTTTGAGTTTTACGCCCAACTTGCCCGACTGAAGTGCGATGCTGCAGCCACAAACACAGTGATGCGTCCCTATTCGACCCAGCATCCATTCTTAGAACCTGCGTATCTTTAATCTACACCGAACGCGGGCGCCCAGCAGTTTTGCTGCTCCCTCCATACCGAGTCTCCGACAGGAGAGGTATTGTAGATTATCCAGGAGAATAATCATACGACTCCCGCAAAGTCAGTTGAGAAATCAACCACAGTGACCCCGCATCTCCGAATCCTCTCTTTCCGCTTCGATTCAACAGATGAGGGTATTCCCGAACTTCTCGACGGATGCAGAACAATTGTCCTATCACCGTATCCTCGGCGCCGTCAAAGACGCAGTTGACTGTCGCACAGCCCAGGAATATTTTATATAATTCCCTGAGTGGTCGCTGTTTATCAACTCTCCCCTTCACATGAAACCGAGATGTGAAAGCTCACAACGTACCAGCCAGGGGTCATCCAGTCACTATGTCACATCAAAGCAGGGCGGATGTGGTCGCACAATATATTCGATTGTTCCGAGTTTTCTTTGGCCAAATACGATTTCAGAGGTGTATGGCACTCACATACTGTAATAGGATGAGATGATGCGGAACAACGGAGTTGCAGTCAGTGCCTGTCATGTCTTGAGAATGGTTGGTCACATTAAAGAGGGGACCATCATGCTGTGTAAGGGTGGTGTGACGGAATCTTGAGATTTTCTTCTGAGCCATCAAGTTGATGCGCGCCCGAGCTGCTTGCCATGAGGATAGTACAGCCTTGTCGCCGAGTACGTACAGAGTGACAACAGGAAGGGAGGGTTCGTCGATCTGTTTGAAATTGAATTACGAAGTTGGGCAGCAATGCGATGTTTGAGCGATTCAAAATAGGCACGCAAGAGATTTATTTCCCTTTCCTTTTGTCTTCTTCGCAGAGCCGCATGTTTTGCCCGCGTTGTGTCTCTTGTTTAATTTACCTTGTTTGTGTTTAGACTTTCGACTAGATCCGACTACCTGCGTTACAAGAGATACAGTACTGTAAACAAGGCTGAGATTTGGGCAGCGATGATCAAGATCATGATCATTTCGCCTCGGTATTACGACGACCATGACAAAAGTGTGTCAAAAGACAGATAGCCAGCGAAGACAAACACTTTTTCTTTTCCTCATGTCAATATCTCCCACTGGAGATCGTGTTCCACCAGACTTATGATCAGTAGATCAGGGCCTGTTTCCAAACAACAGATACACTCCAACTGTAAAGATGCTCCATATCAAAGCCCTCCCTCGTGAAACTGATGAGCAATCATCTCCAAATTCCTTCTGCCTCGAACTCAACACCTCTTCTCTCATCATCAAACCCGACCCCCTTCCCCCCCCCATTCATCATGAGGCTCATGTACAAAACACACCTCGCTCCTCCTCCTACCACACACCCTTCCTTCCCATTCCCCCACCTCACCTCACCTCACCTCACCTCACCTTACCCCTACATCTCCCACGCTACTGTATCAGCCAGCATGCAAAACCATCCAGCTGATAAACATTCCATGCGCTCACTCACACCCATCAACCTACATTTCTGCATGGAAATCCCTCCAATGAACCTTAGCGCCCACGCAACGGGTGTTTAAGAGCTCATAAAAAGCATGAGACATCATAGCGAAGGTGCCTTGGAAGTTGCAGCTGCGGGGTATAGTACATTGTGTGACGAAACGCATAGGTGCAGAAGTTTATGCTGTGTCTTCTGCGTCTGCTCCTTCGAGGGGAACGAGTTGCCTCACGCTCATATGTAACGTGAGGGTCAAAGGGGATCTTTTCATGTCGAGATGATCGTGGAGAATGAAGAGTTTCAGTGTAACCCTTGCATTTTTTGCTTTCTAGACTCGATGGAAGGAGGTATGCGTTAGAAAAATTTGATGTGGAAATGAAAAATATATACTCGTATGAACTTCGTGAAAGGGAAGCCTCGATTGGCTTTGAAAGAAGGCTCCGAAAAATTTGCCTTATTGAAAATTTCGTATATTTTATCAAAGGAAACAAAGATGATGTGTCTTGTGAGAAAGATAGATACGTATCGCTTGTCAGGAGATGGGTGGTAGTTGGCGCTGCGGGATGTGATGGTTTAATAGCAGGTAAAGTCCGAGAAAATAAAGAACGCACATTTTCTAGAAATATGTAGTAGAACTTGTGTATATCTCTCAAGTAATCTGATCAAATGGGTTTCCAAAACATTCAATATCTAATAAGTAAGCAGAGGCAGAATCTCGAAGAACCTCACAAATTCCAATCCGACAATACGGGAAAAAAAAGAAAAGCCAAAAAACTTATACAACAGTAGATGTTCATCTTTTGAATAACCTTGGAATTGAACCAAGTCTATGGACAAACTGGGAATCGAACCCAGGACCATTCCCAGGCTTTGTATCATGCTAAGGGAATATTATACCACTAAACCATATGCCCGGTAGTGTTTTTGATGTCACCTGTTGACTTGTTTCATCTAATATCAGTAAGAAAATTTTTCAGCCATACATAAAAGCGGGGAAGGGAAGTTGGCGCAGCGCATTTCATACAAGGATTGTCTTTTGATTGGTCTAGGATGCGAGATTTAATCAACCCCAACCCAACGAATCTGCACTGTACTGCAGTTCATCTCATCCTCTATAAATCGTAGAATCAAGATAATATCACGACGTATTAATTGAACTGGATCGATTTCAATTCAGAATCCTTACTTACACAAGCTAGAAATCATAAATTATATATCATCAAAGCATAAATCCACTCAACCGTCAAGATCTATACCCACAGACAGCACAGTCACAAGTTACTATAAAATAAAACTCATGATCGATTTCAAGAGCAAAGGACATTTGCTTACTATGAAATAAATATACTCATGAATTCTACTCTCGTCCGGTTCGATTGTTGTTCCTATCCATTCATTCATCCCATGGAGATTTGGAGCTGGGTAGCTGAAGCTGATGGCTGATGGCTGTAGCTGTGTGTATGTATGGCCTAGCTTGTCTCGGCTTGACTTTGAGAAAAGGAGATAAGTAGTAGACCATTGGAATTCCCAACCCAGTTTATTGATGACATGTCCTGGAAGAGTCGATTGTTAGGATAATCATACGCAGAGAGAGAGAGTGTGTGTGTGAGGTTGGGGGAAGGGAGGGAAGTGTGAGGCGCGGGGGGCCTCTGGGTGTATATATTGAAGGTTGACAGGCAGAATTTGACAAATAGCACATTGATCAAGTCAAAGCTGGAGGAACCCAGTATCTCATTTATTCCTCTCATATTCCTATCTTCACTTGCTTCACACTTCCCTACACAGGCACTCATACCACACTCTTCCATCAATCGTCCTCATTCAGAAAAGGACTTTGCCATCAACAGCCTATATATAGCACAATTCCTAGCATTCAGTTCAACCCAACTCCATCCATCATCTCATTATAATATTAATATTACCCCATTCCAGCTTTCTTTCCCGAGAACACCAAAGGGTAAACAATTCTAAGCGAATGAGGTACCGTAGTATTAACGCCCAGGTAAATGCAGAGCGATGCGATGCCACCCAAAAGCAAACGACTCGAGACTTGAAAGAAGTCTCGGAAAAGGTAGCGGCGGCAGTGGAGGGTATCTTGCGTGTGTGCCATTCGAAACAGGGAAATCAATTGGTGACTGAAGAGGTACTGTACAAGGCGGCCTGATATCGGAGTAGAACATTGTTCTGGCCGAGGGCCTTGGTGCGGGTTGCCACGACAAGATCACCTTAAAGGCTGCTTGACATCCTGAACGCCATTTGCGATGACCTCTCGCAGAGACCAACGAGGTGGGGTGACGACACCTTGCAGGCCGTTTGCTTTGCGCCACTCCTCTTCCATTTCTGGGGAAACGCCATCTGGAAGATGTTCCGCTCCACCAGCAATACCAGTTGAGAACTTGAGTTGAAGAACGTTGCCAATCTCGTCACAGGCAGCGAGCAGGCGGTCCATGTCATCCTTGTTGTGAGCAGCAGAGACACAGAATCGGGCACGGGATGAGACCAGTGGTGTGGCGGGGTATCCGACAATGACGACCGAGATTTTCCGGCGAAGCATTTCGTGGGAAAAGGCGGGCATCTTGGCGGGGTTGTAAAGCATGATTGGGATAATGGGAGAATCATCATGACCGTAAGTGATATATCCGAGACGTTTCAATCCCAAGCGAAGATAACGCGAATTGAACGCAATACGTTGAAGACGCTCCTCTCCTTGACCTGGGCAGGTCTCGCCAGCAATGATTTTGAGCGCACTGAGAATTTGCATGAGAACTGGAGGGGTGGGCGATTCGCCATATATGGTTGCAGCATTTGTAGAGCGGAGCTTGTCGATAATGTGCTTCTCAGCTGCCACGTACCCACCGTTGGCACCGAAGGACTTCGTCAAAGTTCCCATCAAGATGTCCACTTCAGAGGGATCAATGTTGAAGTAATCACAGACACCCCGGCCACGAGGACCAAGAGCACCAACAGAATGAGCCTCATCGACGAAGAGGTTGTACTTGTATCTCTTCTTGAGCTTCAAGAGGCCAGGCAAGTCGCACATTGTTCCTTCCATAGAATAGAGGCCTTCAACGACGACCAAGATCTTCTTCCAGGGACGGTGGGTCCGGGGTTGTCCTTGAGAAATGACTTCACGAAGTTTCTTCTCGAGATCTTCCATATCGTTGTGCTTGAAGGAGGTAATCATAGCACCAGAGAGGCGCGCTCCAATTCGGATGGATGCGTGGTTCAGCTCATCAGAGATGATGAGAGAGCCCTTGCCAACCAAAGCCGGGAACGAAGTAGCGTTTGTTGAAAATCCCATGGAGAAGACCATGGCTGCTGGCTTACCAACGAATTTCGCAATTCTGTCTTCAACTTCTAACGCCAAATCCGTTGTACCAGCATCTGCACGAGGGCTCGCAGAGCTAATGCCATATTTCTTGATCGTTTCCTCGACTGCATCTGCACAAGGGCCCTCAGACTGCGCAAAGCCTAGATAATTGTAAGAGCTCATATTGAGGGTTTCCGTGTATGTGCCAGTGTACTGATAATTCTTATTGAAATCATCCGTTTTGCGGTCCATTAGTGTAATGTATCGTCCAGGCACTCCCGTGATTGGGCGAGCGAAGCAGTCGTCGATTCTCAACTTCAAGCGTCGCACGTAGAAGTTGTCGAAATCACTGTTCAACGCAGCATACCCATTGGCGTCTTTCAGGTGTTTATAATTCTCCGGTCTGAAGCGCTTGCCGAAAAAATCTCTAACGTGGCCGAATATGATGAGGACGAGGTAACTGATGTAAGTGGTTAGAAGATAGTAGTACGGCGGATCGTCGAGGATATGCTCCATGGTCTCTCCCTCCACGTATTGGCTGACATATCGATGGCTCTGACTTCCTAACGGTCCGAATTGGGCTTCTATCCGGGCTTGTCGCTTCGCTTCTGCAACAGAAGGTGGCTGGAAGAGGGTCGTGGGAGGCTCGTTCATATTAGCTTCGCCTGCCTTTGCTGTAGAAAGAGAAATTGTAGGAAGCGAAAGCGAAGGAGCACTGATGATCGGGGATGGATTATTGAGCAGATGTTGCTGCTGGGCTGCAACTGCTTGTAGAAGAGCTGCGTGTGCAGTCTGCTGCTCCTTGCTCTTCGGCGAGGAGGAGAAGAATTGAGTCAACCTGTTGGACTTGGATGTCGAGGGTCTCCGGTTGGCAGGTTGATTGGAAGCAGGCACCACAACCGTCGAGTTAGAAGAACTAGCAAACGGATTTCGTGGGAGTCTTTGAGGCATTATGTTCATACACTAAGGTTGGCTGTTTCGACCAGGAAAGGGTTGAAAGTGTGAATTGTATATTGAGCCGTGAGATTTGGAATATGAGTACTCTAAGCAAATAGAGACCGGTATTGTCGACTGTTGTATGTCTGCGTCAAAGGATACGGATTGAGAGGAGAGGTCAAAAATAGGAGGAGCCTAATGGTCAGATTGATGCAAGGCGGTGAAAGCTGTCTATCTGTTGCGTTCTGCAAATATAAGAAGCTCGTCAGTCTTTGGCCTTCTAGAGAAGGGCCTGATCGAAGATCTGCCAGGAAGAAGGGCAGAATATTTCGAGGACAAGGGGAATGACGAGTCGGGTGAACGTTGACCAGCTGTACTTTAGGAATGAATGACAATGTGTGTTTTGGGTTAAGCTTGAGGTTTCAAGCAGAGAGGAAGTAGAATAGGCCCCATGATAGGGTTCATAGGAATATAAGGAAATTTTGAACATACCAATGGAAGACTATGCGATCGGATCGTCTGTCAGGAAGATTCGTGAGAAGCGCAGGTCGGGTCGTTGGATGATGGATTGTCGCGAGGAAAGCGCGTTTTCGGTGGCGTAGGTCTTCACCGAAGCAGTTACATATAAATATGTAAGCTAGCTGAGGATCTTTCAACGATAGACACACTTTGCTCACTCGCAATGCCACAACCGAACAATCGACGACGACCCGGACAAAGAGGATGAGGGGGTGAAGAGGAAGAGAGAGAGTGAGAGAGAGAGAGAGAGGAAGTGGAAAAGAAGGGGTGGAGATAAGTAATGAGTGAGGGTGTGTGTACAAACTGTAATAATCGCCGGTGCATCCGCAGCAACAGCGGGCACTGCGGGAAGGGAAGGCTTTCAAATTTTCTGCAGAATCCGCAGAATCAGGACAAGATCCAGGGGGGAGATGCTGGGGGTGTTGGGCTTCAAATTGCATCTAGCTGAAGGTGGATCAAGGGGAACTCTGTTGATTGGATAAGATGAAGGGGCCTCGGACTTTTCGGACTTTGACATAATAATTATGTGATTTTTGTGACCTTTGTGCACAGGATTTGATAAACCTGCCCCCCTGGTCTGCCCCTGACTCCCATCTCATGCAATTCCATCGACCATGCAGCCAAATACCGAATAGGCGGATCCTCTTCTTTCTTCTCTTCTCTTAACTTAGCCCATACTAACAATGAAAGACAAACGCTTTCCTTCTTCCCCATCCGATTCTTCTTCATCTGTGATTTTGACACCTTCTTCGTCTATCTGATGCCTTTGGCATTCCACTCATCAGCCACCCCAGGAAAATCATCTATCTCATCATGCGGATTATCCGTTCTCCACCCGATGATCTCATCTCATGTCGCGCTGCAATTAAGCCTTAGCCGCAGTCTCTTACGCTTATACTTGCAATGCAGACACTTGATTAGAGCACGACTACAGTAGGTGCTTTAGATATGGTTGACTGCAGAATGGTCTGGGCCTATTTGGATTCAGCCCGCCGTCTGAATTGAGAGAACGCCAGGCCAGAGTCGCCCTGGCCATTTGGCGGCGGAGAAAACTGTTGGTGTACGTCTATGTTGAAACGCCGTGATTATTTCCTGTTCAGCACCTCGTAGGCTCCAATGGTTCCGCTGATAGTAGAGGTAGACTACGTGGGAAATATCGGGATCCCATCATCCCTTTGCGACTGAGAATCGTGCTCACCACAGCCTTCAAGAACATCGCCATGGTTTTAGATCATGAGCCTCTTACAAAACCACCCGCAAGTTATTGTTTGGCTAAGCAGAAAGAAAAGCCACAATGCCCTGATATCTCAACCCGAGCGAGATCTTTGTGGCTACACGGGCACATGTTCTATCTCGTGTTTGTTCCAGAGCGCATGATGGAAATCGGGAGCACCTTCTTCCAATAGGTACATATTTTACCGACGAAAAAAGTATGCCAACAAACGCCTCGAGACTCGAGCAGCTACCCAGATCCATATTTCAGGAACATGGTCGGATCTTTCCCGCCACAACATGTCTTGAAGGGTGGTAAATTCTGATTCACATTTTCCACAATGAAATTGGAAGAAATTGACTTAAGGCGATGGACTCTTCACATAAAGCATATGATGTGTAGCTTCTCAATTCACATCAGAAAATATTCGACACCGTTACCATCAAAATGACATCGCAAAGCATTCTTCGACTGTCGTTGTCCTCGTCGATTAAGCTTAATTATCCTCGCCATAAATATCCGCAATGGAACCTATATCCGAAACCCTCAAGAATTATTATCTCCTTCCGATGATATGGAAACTACACACATATGGAAGGTCATGTTTTCGATCCAGGCCAAATACTGGAAAGAGCGATTTCAATACTATAGACAAGTTGATGACTGGTCAGTGTTACATATTTCTTTGCTATGGTTGGAAATTTTGGACTTCGTCAAAATCTTTCTGGGGCGAAGGATAGTTCCCGAGAATGTTGGTATTTTCCTTTTACCTTTCAGATCTTGCAATGTTTCTTGGAAACTTGTTTAGAGACTAGCCAGTACGGCACAGACGAACGGATTTCAGGGGTAACACTCAACTTTACCCACAACCTTCTCAACTGGGGCATGCCGGATGGTACTGTAATGTTGCCATCGTTCAAATTTAAGTCCAAAACAAAAGGAGTGCACTCACAAGTGGAGTGTTGAAGGATGAAGTCCGAAAATTTGCCAATGCTCTGTCTAAGTTTGTTGTGCCTGGTGATCACGTTACCGGACTTATGAGCAATTCTTTTGCTGCTGCTGTAGCTGCTCTCGCTACGCTGGCTATTGATGATGTGGTGAGCGAAGTCCTCGGCTCATCACTCACTCCCTCTTTCTAGTACTTTCCAGAGTCTGATCTGAAATAATAGTGGCTATTGGTTGACTCCGCAATACAATTGCCGTCTGCGCTTTGAATACCATCTCTCATACTATCTCTCATACATCCTTAAAAACTGCTTGTTGATAGATGGTCTACGTCCAAAGTGACTGATACCGAATTTCTGATGATTCTGAACTGGAAACTTGTCACACATCTCCCCCACTCAAGGGCACTTGTGATGTACAGTCTGCCAGAGAACATCAGCCCTCATTATTTCTTTAGACATGAGAGGGATATTTCAAGAACTCATGGAAATAGAGTGGTGTCTCTAGTGATCATGTATCAAATTGCTGATAGTACTCACGAACAAGAGCTAAGCTAGGCTAGGTAGGCAAGGACTGCACTCCCTGGTAATGGTCAGGCCCCCGAGAGACTGTGGGAAGATCTGGGTCTGAATCAATTCTGGAAGTGGTAGCAAGAGGATTGTATTGACATAAGATGATCGAGAATAGTGATTAGGAAGATGTATTGAAAGTTGTGTTGATCTCTTCTTACCACACACCTTCCTTCCTTCCTTCCACCCCTTGAGATTTCTAGGACGATACCGAATGACAAACGCCAATACTTGGATACACGCAATTAATGGACGTTTCGAATTGGTACCACAGATCGAAAGTTATATTATTGTATATGACGCGAGTAATGTATCCCGAATCTTCAGCTGTCCTTCTCATCCGCACCAAGTCCCACTCCAGCCTCACCTTGGCTCTCCGGTATCTTACGGCGGCTTGGTTAGGGGCCAAGGTAACACAAGTGAGTCTACTACGTACTACCTTTAAATATATATATACTAAATATAACAACACTTTTTCTCGGCCCCTTTTTCACAGAGATTTTTTCGGTTACTTTTGTACAGGGCCTGTGCGGTGCGTATGTGTAAAGTAGGCAGGAATGAGGGAGTTTAGAAAATACTCCGCGCTTGTGTAATTATCGAGATAGGTGGGAAGATGAAGTGTTTGTATAGGCATTGTGGATGATGTGTATTTATTTGTTTTCTTAGAGAAGAGAGTAGTTGCTTGGTTAGGGGAGGGTGTTGATACCTTGAATATAACTAACTACTGCCGACCCTTCTTTCTTCTCTATTTTGTCTTGAGAAATGATACTTGAAGAGCTGCCTTTCCTCTTTATGGTTTTTTCTTTGTATAAATGATATATTTGGGTAATTCCTGTAGTACATGTACTGCATCGCCGAATTTTAGAGTGGATCAATCACACAGGATGGCCGAATCTGTATGCGGCCGATGTTCCACGACTGTTCTAGAAGAAGAGAAGCCATCGGTAATGACGTCGTCATGTACACACAAGGTTGAACAGCCAACAATGCGAAAGGACTTGACTGATGGACTGACCACAAGTAATAACCGCGATGGCCATTATGCCCTTCTCTCCATTTGATGCCTTTTATTTTCAATCTGATATTCAGCCGCAAAAAGAGAGAACTTCCGTACGGCGGCATATGATCGGATCCGAGACAACTCGTTCCCAGCCGCATTGCATCGCATTCGTCTCCGTATCCTAGGAGATCCCGAGCGATTTGTTTTCCCCACCAGCACCAACCACTCGGCATCTACGGATCATTCAGCACAAAGACAGTACTGCCCACGTAACGCGTACTTCGTACAAAACGTCTCAGCAGCTCTGGTTGGGTTAGATCTTTACAAAAACCTTAACTTCAGTTGAACACATGGGAGCCCCAAAGCAGCCATGTCTGACGCCCTACTGCCGCAGATCAAGGTAATCGATTCGCAGTATCCAGACGGGAATAAGGGTATGGGGGTCCAAGGTCTTGATTCTCCCTCCACAGTTACGGACGGCGGACAACTGGCAAGACCGAGGTCTGCGACGTCGTCGGAAGGTTGGTGATTTAGCTTTTTCTATGATCATACTATTAGTATACGCATGAAACCCCCCTGGGCTTACATGAAACTGTTGTAATGGTATCAAAGATGTTCGAATACCATGACTTTAGCTGCAAGCGCAATTGTGCTGACGAGAGCTCTGAAAATAGGTAACGCCCAATCCAATGGCAAGAAGTCACCAATCAATACCTCAATACGAAATACATCCAATCGCGACGGCAATGGGACGAATCCTCTCTCTCCGCAGCAACATGGACGCCCAACGACTGCCATTGACCCTCTCTCTCATGTATGTCATCCTCGAAACCACGAACGCTGATGGGATATATCTATATACCCTAGAAGAAACAATTGCCAGATTAGGCTTGCTGATACTACGGCATAGCACATCCTCAAGAGAACCAATACCGAGAATACAATTCCTCAAAGACTGCGCAATGCTGGTGGACCGGAAAGTCCAACTGCTGAGGCTGGGAGCCCAAATAGTCCAGACCTCCCGATTCCTGGCAGACAGTTGACGCCGGAGTTGAATAGGAGTGACAGTAATCTTGCGAAAGAGAAGAAGTAAGTGTCTCAGTTGCTCACAAGCTAGCCGGTTCTTGCTTACTGTCAGCTATGTGGCTTGCTTATGACAACATATAGTCGCTTGCTAATACATGGCCATAGAAAAGGTGTATCATTTTTAAGTCGCTTTGCTATAATCGGTGGAAAGAAGAAGGATCATTCTGGAGATATAGACGATGATGAATCAGAACACGGCGACCCGCGCACGGAAGGCATGAACGCACATGTCTTCTCCTCCTCTGTTGGCGCGAATGGGTACATCCCTCAGCACAAGGCCCCTCCTAGGTACATCAAGGTTCGAGCGCACAACAAGAAGCTCAGGGAGTTTGATCGCATGTTCCTGGCGCAGGAATTGAGCGGAACAAAGCATGCGTTGACTGACGAGAAAGTGCCGGGCTTGACTACCACGGAGCTTCCGTCGCCAACATTCTCGCACAAGCTTCCGAAAAATTCAAATGGAGCAGTATGGGCGACGGAGTTCAGTAGATGTGGGAGGTATCTTGCCGCAGCTGGTCAGGATCAGGTTGTGAGAGTATGGGCGGTCATCTCGACGCCCGATGAAAGACAAGCGCATGAGTATGAGGAGGAGTTCACGTCGAGTACTTCTGGTGGCGCTAGGCTGAGTGCCCCCGTCTTCAGATCGACGCCTATACGAGAGTTTGAAGGGCACACGGGGGATATATTGGATCTGAGTTGGAGTAAGAATAACTTCTTGTTGTCCTCATCTATGGATAAGACAGTTAGGCTGTGGCATGTTTCGAGGCAAGAGTGCTTATGCACATTTAAGCACAAAGATTTTGGTTCGTCTCCCATCCTGTCCTTGAAATCTAGATGCGCCTGAGGTAGCGTTACGATTAAGGCTCTTCGCATTAAATGGGACTATTATTCTGATCTCGAAGCCAGTCACCTCAATAGCTTTCCATCCTAGAGATGATCGATTCTTCCTGGCAGGGTCCCTTGACTCTATCCTTCGACTGTGGAGTATACCGGATAAATCCGTTTCCTTCTGGAAGCAGCTGCCGGACCTTATCACAGCTGTCGCATTTACACCCGACGGCAAGACTGCGATTGCTGGTGTTCTTAGCGGGCTCTGTCTGTTCTACGAGACAGCGGGTCTCAACCCCCAAGGCCAGATCCACGTGCGGTCGAGTCGCGGTAAGAATGCCAAGGGCTCCAAGATTACGGGTATCCGGACGACGACAATTCCCTCAAACGATCCCAGTGGTGAGATTAAAGTCCTCGTTACCAGTAACGACTCGAGAATTAGGCTGTACAACTTGAAGGACAAAAGTTTGGAGATGAAGTTCAGGGGTCACGAGAACACTTGCAGTCAGATCAACGCCAGTTTCAGCGACGATGCAAGCTATGTGATTTGTGGTAGCGAGGATCGAAAGTCGTATATCTGGAACACGGGACACGTCGACCTAGATAACAACAAGGATAAGCGCCCCTTGGAGTTCTTTGAAGCACATTCTGCAATGGTTACAGCGACAACAATTGCCCCAGAAGCTACTAGGCAGCTCCTGGGTGCTTCTGGCGATCCAATATATGACCTTTGCAATCCTCCTCCTGTGACTCTGCTGTCCCGCGAGGAGTCAAATGCTTCATCAATGCCCCCTCAACCTGGGTCAGAGAAACGTCTATCGGATCCTGTTAGCGAGCCTGTGAAGACACCCGCTTACCTTGCTAGAGGTTCACATCACGATGGACTTATTATTGTTACTGCGGATTACTTGGGCTCGATCAAGGTCTTTCGATGCGACTGCGCCTACCAGAAGCGACGAAATGACAGTTGGGAGACCAGCTCAACCTTTTCAAAGAAAGTTATCAAGAGATCGGGAAGTATTATGACTCGAAATTCCGGAGGCTCACACTCTCGACGCAATTCCGTCACCCAATCCCAAACCTCTCTCGTCGGTCCTGGCTTGCATTCGGATCACATTCTGTCATGGCGGAACGATGTCGCGGATGATGCGAGCATACGAAGTGGCACCCAGCCATCTCGGAGCGATCGTAGCGTCTCTCCAGGGAAAATCCACAGACACTCGCAGTCCAACTCGAACTCACAGAACAATCTTGCTAACACAGCTCGCCAGCAGCCGTATACCTCGTCACCCATAACGCACCCTTCTCCGGTTATGGCTACGACGGGTTCACCGCAGAGCATGAGTAAGAAGAAGAGTAGTACTGTCACTCAGCCACCTACTCCAAGCTTCGTCCTCAACAGAGACAACAGTGAACCGAACCCTCTTAAGCTTGACGCGGCTGGTAAATCCTACCAGTTCTGGAACGTCGCAGCCTGGATCCCGCAAGCTCGCGATCCAGGGAAGGTCGATCCTGACGGCCTGACACCACCCATGGATCGCGGCAGCAGCGTGGTCAGCAAGCTCAGCTCAGAGGAGGAGGAAGGGAATGGAGGGAATGGCGAGGAGAGCGAAGGCGATTCCTTGACGTGTCGGAAGTGTGGTGGGAAGGACTTCCGGGCAAGGAAGGTGGCAGGAAGGGGATTGGTTATGGTTTGCACTCGATGCGGCTCGCACGTCGAGTAGGGACTTGTATATTATGATGTTTGGATACAGGAAAGCGAGGCGTGTTATTGGAAAATTAGCGATGTGGTTCTTTTTTGGGTGGTGATGGTGATGCCTTTGGGCGGGATGGGTGGATGGATGATGAATAAATGGCGTTGTTGATATCCCTTAGCCCATTTTAGAACAAAGCAAAAAAAGAAAAGAAAAGAAATACTATTATTATAATAATCAAGAAGACCAAGAGAAAGAAAGAGGTTGAAATGCCTCAATAATTCTCTTCGGTCATTAATACCTCGGCTTGCCTCACGTTCCGCTAGATTTAGATTTCGACTTCGACTTCACCATTTTCCCCATCTCGCTTCCCGAGAGAACTCAGATGTTTAACGAATCAGACCACTATTACTCCCCTCCCCTGCGCGACTCTTGTCTTTCTCTCTTACAAATAACCGTTCGATGTCCTCTCGATCCACCAACGCCCGCCCCAATTAATCCTCACCTCTCCACCTCTCCACCCACGATCCGATTCAATCCACGACTTCCACCAATGACACGCAGCGCATTACGCTACTCGTGCATGCTCGAGAGAGAGAAAGGATTTTTTTTCTCGTTCGTTGATTTGTTCGGCAGCTGCATATTATACGCCAGGGCTCAGGGCGCCCTGCGCTGATCAGCGCATGTGAGCTTTCTCCGCTGCTTCTCCTTGGAGGTGTTGATACGGATCCAGTTTCTTTTGAAGAGGGAGGGAAGGGATAGGATGATGGATGATGGATGAAGATTTCTGTTATTTACTTGCTTACTGTCAGCCGTTGGCCATGGGCAAGCTGGAGAGGGATATATGTACTTCGTATATGTATATATATATGGTGGGAAATCTCGAAGTCGAGGTTTTTTTTCGGATTGGAATTATTGGCTTTTTATATTTATCTGTACTGTACTGCTTATCTCTTGCATCAACTCTCACGTACTCAGTACTCATCAGAAATATCTTATACCTCACTCAAATCCAAACCACAAATCTCTTCCACCTCTTCCCCCGTCCCTCTACCCTCAAAATCGCAAATCGCAAAACTCATCATGCAGCACATCTCCGCCTCGGCCCTCCTCACTTCCCTCCCCGACCGGATCTCCTACCTCAGCGCCTTCCTCGATCTGAACCCTTCAGATGGCGAAGCTCTGCTCGCGGCCAAACCGCTCGTGGCGCCGCTCATCCCGACGATCCTCGATGCCGTCTACTCCAAGCTGCTTAGCTTCGACATCACGGCTAAAGCGTTCGTGCCCAAGAACACGGATTATGAGGGTGAGCTGGTGAAGGATGTGCAGGAGCTTACGTTGGAGCATCCGCAGATTGCGTTACGGAAGGACTTCTTGAAGGTGTGTTGTGTATTATTTTGCCTGTTTTTCTATTCTTTTGGATGGCATCTGCTTGTGTTTTTTTCATTTTCTGTTTAAGGTGGAGAGAGTTCATGAATAGTTAAAATTTGTATTTGTGTAGAACGCATACCTTGCTTTACTCAAGAACTTGCTGTTGACAAGATATAGAACTACCTAGTCAAGCTCGTCTCTACAAGCGACCTCACACCAACCAGCCCCTTCTGGGTCTACCTCAACAACGTGGGCATCATGCACACCGGACAGCCCGGGTTCAAGCATCGTCAGAAGCGGCCCGAGCTGCGCGTCGAGTACATCCACATGGGTGTGCTTCTCGGCTACGTGGTCGATATCGTCGTCGGCGCCGTGATGGGTATGGAGGTTATTGATAATGAGATGAAGGCACGGGTCATCCGGGCTTTGAATAAAGTTGTTTGGATCCAGAATGATCTGATGGCGAGGCATTATTTGGTGGAGGCTGGGGATGTCGAGACGACGCTGGGGGGTGAGGAGAAGGGGAAGGAGAGGGCGGAGGGAGGTGGGTGCCCATTTTCTGGATAGGTTCTAACTTCTTGGGGAGGCATGAGCTCGGATGGCGTTTTTGAGAGATATCGTTTATTGGGCTTGATGAATTAATATATTTTTGGGGGTATTGATCCCCTCTGTGTTTGCAACTATATACCAGAAGCGGAGTTTTGCATTTACATCCTATTTGACTTGTAGAAGAGTTGAGAGCTTCATGCATGTTTTCGTCCTGGAGAGTTTCCATTTTCTTTGCAGTGATTAACGATAGATACCTGGGGAAGAGACCCTACTACAGAAGGACCGTGAGGCCTTCTTGGACTATATTGATGTATACATTCATGCCGCTATCATTACATGTATGATGCTTCGCAAAATTAAGTTTCAAGGGATATTCTTTGTTGGCAGATTTCTCACTTAATTTCACCATTCAGCTTACCATCAAACTCATTGTATGCCTGAGTTTCGTTGTTTGGCTCTGTGAAGCAGGGGAATGACATTATTTCACCAGCAGGGTACTAAATTACTTCAGAAGTGTAATGCTCATGATGAACACGTCGCACTTTTTGCTTTCTTGCAGATAGTAACTTGGTAGCGAGTAGACAAGCTACAAGAAAAGTATATCGAAATGACTTTAAAATTCGGCCACGCATATGTGCAATATTCCCCCCCAAAGTTATATACAAGAAGTGATAAATCGAAGTAGCATCGAACCCATCCTCATCCTCATCCACATCTAAGTATACTTAGCGAGAATATCAATGTACGCTGTATACCCAGTCCCCGTGTCTGGCTCCATCGAGAAGATATAATTGCCCCACCAGGGGCCACCTGACCACCACATAAATCCCATCCACACGTCGCTGGATGCAACAAGGGCATCAAGGAGACCAGTGACGGCAGTCTCACACTGCTTGTTGGCACCTCCTGCGAGCTCGCCCATGATTCCCTTCTTCCCGTTGGCCCTGAGCCATTTTGTAGCTTCGACGATACGCTCAGCGCCAATGGTGGAGGAGACGCAAGTAGCCGATGTCCCGGATCCGTCAGAATCGAGGTATTGATGCATCTCGTAGACGATCTTGTCGGATGGGTCTATGAGGTTGCCCATCACTTCGGAGTTTCCGGAGGTAGTCCATGTCCAAGCTCCGGTGTAAGACTGTGTATTCTAGTCAGTAGATGTCTCTGAAGGTTTGAAGGTAAGTCCACTCACTGTTCCTTCGACAAAGATATATTGTGTTGTGGCACCGGCAGCTCTGACCCCATCGATGCAAGCTTGGTTCAAATCAGCAACGAGCTGGTTTGATCCCATGTCGTGGAACTCGTTGTTGCAGTCAAATATGACCTTACTGTTAGTCTTGAATTCGGTGGCGACATGGGTCCAGAACGTCTTGAAATCCGCAGTCGAAGTTATGATTGCCCCAGCGTAACGGCCAAAGTTGTGAGGAGCAAGGACCGCATACCCACCCGCAGATGTGATGTGAGACACAAGGGTAGAGAGAGCGCTCAGATATGTCTTGTCAAGGGCTGCAGTCATTTTGCTCTGGGCAAGACGTTCCATTAGGAATGCTATACGGAAAATGTTCATTCCTTTACCCATCAATGTATCGATGGAAGATGTCAATGGCCAGGTATAATCAGTTCCGAGAACACCAGGAATCTTGCCAGTTCCAAACTCAGCACCGGATTCGTTCGAACCAACCCATTGAAGCGCGCCAGCCGAGGCTGAAACCGCGTCAGGAACAAGGACAGACGACGATGATTTGGCAGAGCTAGAGTCGATGACAGGGATAGCTACATTGCTTGGCACAGTAAAGGCAGTTGAAGTGGCTGAAATGTAATGAGTTAGTACAGATTTATTGCGGGTCGCCGGGTAGGTCCACAACACGTACTAAGGACAGTTGAAGAAGTTGGATATTCAGAATCGTAGTCGTCGACCTCTGCAATAGGAGCTGCAAGTACTGAAGCCGACAGGCCAGCCGCGGCTATGAAAGAAGTTGAGAAGCGCATTGCGCGAATGAGTGACTGAATAAATAGAAACGAAAGGAGTGTTGAGTGGATGGCCAAGAAAGAGGTAGGAAACAGAAGCCTTTTAAATCAGAAGCACCTTTCCTCATAATCGACTCACTCACTCGATATAAATGAGCCGTGGTAGGCCCATATTAGGGAGATATGTTTATCCCTTAATCTTGGGTCGGCGCTTGGGGCGAAGTCATGATAAGATGCGGAAAGGCACACATCGAAATGAGGTGTGCCAATGCTGGATCGCTGGGACGATCAGATGAAAAATTTCTGAATTAATCCGGTAGGAGATATATTGGATGGGATGATAAACGAGGCGACCAGTGTTTGATATGAGGGCGGGATGATATTGCGATAGGATCCGGCTACTCTGTTGGGATGTTCTATGTGAAACATGGGAATGGGAAGTGGAGTCATGTTCAGTCATGTTTGCCGGATTCCGAAATGGACGCGCGGGCAGCGGAATAATAAAGGAAGAATAGAAAAGAACGAAAAAACTTCAAGTAGATGCCTATGATGGCCGCAAGGAGAGTGTGAAAGAGAGAGGACGTCGAAAAAGCTTTCGCTTCGCGTAGCCGAACTTGCCATTTGTGTCTTAAGCATACACTGATTGGTGGAAATGGATAATCACCAGAGCTGCTATTAGAAACACAGTGAATTTGCTTTGATTTGTTCCCTAGCACTTGATATATTGCGCACAGAGAAAATTCCATGATCATTCCATGCTAGGCTCTCAAATATGGACGGCGGTCCGATCCTCTCCACCAATAGCTATCGAGCCTGGGAAAATAACTGGAAGCCACCCTCTTGAAGATCCACCCCTATACCCGAGTAACAACCGTACTCGTCTTATCAACAATTCTATACTTCAGGTTGAAATAGTCTTTGGAAGTTCATCCCAGTCGGGTATCCCGACCAGGCCCATATCGTCCAGCTGGAATCTCCTACCATCGTAAACACCCACCCTCCACCCAAAACAGGCGCCACCCACGATCAAAACGATGACAATGATAATAATGAAAGTCCGCGAGGTGATAATCCTTCTCAAACTTTTGCGAAATGTTCCATCTTGTGGCTGGATCGGAGAAGCTCTGGCGCTACTCGGGACATACTGATCTCGAGAATGCTCGGTCGATCAGCTCATGCGAGTACCAAGTTCTATGTTGATGTTACGCTGTTTCTTGTTGTCTGTGTGCGCATTCTGCTCGGAAGGCCTGTATGGGTGGCGTAGAGGAAATGTTGTTGATGAGTTCATGTTAATGATGCGCTGGATATGCTCTGGCAGATGTGCTGCAGCAACAGTTGCGGATGGAGAAGATTTATGTGTACTTAAGATAGCTTCCGAAGTCTTGCGGCAAGAACATTTTACTGCCGTGAATTAATCGCCTTTCGAGCTATCATGTTCTGTGTGATTGATGATGAGCCTTGGACGTGAATGTTGAAGTTATTCAAGTGAAGAAAGATGTACCAGAATGACAGAATTAGGTATATACTATGACTATTGGTTACTCAATTTATCATTCAGGTAACCACACTTTCTTTAGATTTGGACGATATTCCCACCTATAAATTTGTGATTAGAAGGTGCTGGAAGCTACCTCAAGAGCTGTCTTGCTTTTGTTCACACGTGATCTCGTCCCCTTTCTCCTCGCTTAATTTAGCGGTAGCTCAAAATCGGCGCGTCCTTCAAGACTCGCATGCTCACGTTTGTTCTTTGTGTTCAACTCCTTCCTCTCAACAACCACTCAGGCAATTGTGTCCAAGCCGGCTCATTTCCACAACAAGAAGCCTGCACGGCCAAGAGGCAAGCACTTGGTGACCATGGCAGACAATTGCGACGATTCCGCGGAGCTCATGTCTGGCATTGAACCTCACACTGAGTCTCAAGGTGATAACATCAAGGTCGCCCCGCGACTAAAGGGTGATGAAGCTACGGTTGATGCAAATTGGGTAACTTAGAAGGCCCACTCGCTGAATAAATAAAGTCCCATGGCATTCTGACGAGGAAATTAGACGACCACTACTTCCAATGTCTTCGACGCGTACCAACATATGTCTACGTATCGCTACGATACCTTTATGGGTATGAATATGGAACGGATGTACCAATCTGGATATGGAAGCTATCAAGCCAACTTAACGCCCACTGTGGACGCCCAAACAATGCAAACATTCGATACTAATGAATCCCCGGGTGATAGTTCAGACACTTTCGCAAAGACGCATGGCAAGAAAAGATCCGCCGATTGCATGGACTCTCCTTCGTCTGAATCGTCCCGCTTAAGCAAACGTCACGGATCTCAAGTAAAATTTGGACAAGGCATCCTCCTATCAATGTACCTTGAGTTCGTATACAGATACCAGTATCCCAGATCTTTGAATGACTTTGTACGGTCGGCGGTTTTGATTCATCGTTTCGTCAGCCTTTAATTGATCGATGGATCTTGCCTCGATAAATGCATCATGGCACACGCGTCGCATCAATCTTGCTTGGTTGCTTGGGCGCAGGGAAGAGGTCCACTGCCAGATTCCTTCTCCGATTACTACCGTCGATTCTATCATACTTTCAACGCGGGTCTTATTGATATGGCTTGGTTGGAGGAGGCAGTTCAAATCAATAGAGCCATGGAACTTGGAAGCAAGTACCCATGTTAAGATAGAAGAAGCAATTCTGGCTCGCGAAGTCTTATCTGGCGGTTGGCATGGTATGATTGCATTGAAGGAAGTGGTTCAAGGTTGTTGAATGGATAATCTTACGTCATGCATAGCTGGGGGAAATCAGTCTCGATTTCAAGACTGGAGATTGCGCACTTTGTTTGCTCAGATACAACGAGACCTCTAGTCTAATATAAGCTTCACTGACAATGACTGTTGGCAACGAATCATGAGCGGTTTCTTTAGTGGTGCGTTCACTAACTTGAAGGATTCATAGACAAGTATAAGATTCGCAACTTAATTCCCAGTGATCGGTGCGAACTCGTTATCTGCAGCGCCTAGACAATTTACTTTCTTCAAACGTTTCTGTCGACAGTCAACGAGCTAGGAATCTAGGATCTAATCGAAGGAGTCGGAAGGACATCAATTCACTTTCAGATAAATGTACTGTCAGACAGTTACGACGTTCTACACGGCACATTTAGTATTTCATGTATTAGTAATTGCACCAACACGTAATATATAGTGAGCAGGTGAGGAAACACAATATTGCGCTATATGATTTCTTGAAGGTGAGGTCTTGAGTCGAGGTTTGGTCCAAAATAAAACTTTCCATAGCAGTGATAGTATGCCTCAGGCTATATGAGGCGGTGGTGAATGACAGGAAACATTTTTGGCCTACAGAAACGCTCTTGACGTGGCTAATGTATTGTCAATATGACATGTCCTATGTCACTATATATGTGTTTACTATGTATGCTAACTATTTATGTGCGGCATTAAATTTTGGATGTTCTTCATGGAGCTCTCACAATTGCATTTGAAACAAGACTCAATGTAGCTGCGAAGACTGGTAGCTCATTCCTAAATCGGAGTACTGAGTAGCAGTGTGGCTAGTAAGCTGCCAAAACAATATTGTGCTAAGCGAGGAGGTAATTCCCGATTCTCGAATAAAAAGGATCAGGAACTTCGCAAAAAAAAAAAATCAAAAACCTATCTAGAAAGAATCAAATTAGAATTTATGAAGAATTAAGAAGCAAGGGGGCAAAAATCAAATGGCAACAGCTCAACCCAAGTAATATGTTGCTTAATTTACCACTTGGTATATTAATCTTCATGTTACTTGGGTTCAACTGCCGCAGCTAGCCCAGATTTATGAAAGACGCGATCTGTCTTGTTCATGGTGCTAGATGGGAAAAAGTTCTGCTAATTAGTTCCATAAGGGTGTTTCGATTCTCGGCAGAACTTCGTCTATAATCGTGACTTCCTAAAGTGGACTTTTGTTTCGCTCTTTCTAAGAAAGCCTTGCATATCACTTACTTCACGATGTTCCGAGATATCTTTACATCCTCTTCAACATCATTGTGAATCATGCCTGATCAATCAATAAGCGTCAATATACCCATGTCGGCTTCATCGCTCCCCCCTCGATCGTGCTCAACTCAACAAGATCAAGCTTCCAGCACTTCTATCTTGCACTTACCTCCAGCCACTATCCAGTCGTACTTCTCACAGAGTCAATTATCGCTTGCACTTACCATTACCAAGTCTAAGCCAGCAGGACTATCTATAACTGGTAAATTTTGGTTGCTGTTCTTTGGCTGTGGCCTGTGGTGTTTTGCTGACGGGTCCGCAGAACATATCCAGCAGTTGCGCAAACACATTAAAAAAGGACAGCTGGTGCCCAAAGAACAGTTACGCTATGTGGATACCAGTGCGTTCTGGATGGACCAGTATAACAAGGTGCACGAAGAGAAAAAGACACTCGAGGACAAAGTTCGCTGCTTGGAAGAGGCGCAAAGGCTGCTGCAAGAGAAGCTGCGGAGCAACGAAACCTCATCCGAGGAAGATCATGGAGGACGTAAAAGAGACAGTGGGCAAGCAAGAGGAGACTACAGAGGACAGACGGATGAAACGTCGAGAAAGCGTCTGATGCCATTTCATGATTTCGACAATATTATCGGCCATGGGGAGAATTGTCCGCTTCCATCACTTGAGAATGATGGCCATCTCAGATTGAGCAGCTACGGTAAGCGCCCAATACCTCCAATAAACTACTAATTTGCTGACGAGATAAAGCTCTGCAAATCATCCGCCAACGCGGTCAATTAAAAGAAGCTGCCAAGAAGTCTGGTACCCTGGACCAGATCAACACTTTGACGAAACGAATCATCCAAACAGTAAACATCATCGAGTCCTCCCTGTCAGACTGCCTTCTACCTTTAGCATCACTAAAAGTAAATAGTGAGGACATGCAAACTTTGTTCTTACTTCAACAAGTTTTGCACCAAGTCGCAATTTCGTTCCTGGGCTGCTTCAACTCCATGAACCAGCTCTTCCTCACGATTCTTGGTCGCACTAAACGAAGTGAAATCGTGCATCGTATGGTAAAACTCTTCAACAAGCCCCTCGATACTTTGCACTCGATCAGTATCCTACAAATCGAGCAGGAACGTATTCAACGAACTCAATGTATACGCAGCAAAAGAGCGAAAGCTGAGACGGTGGAATACGCCGTGAACAGATATCTGACACAAACACTCGTTTCGATTGTAAGAGATATAGAATGGAGAGACGACCAAACTGGACACAGCGAGATCCTGGAAGGCATGTTGTTCTCGATACTCAAGCATACAGGGAAAATAATCTCGGAGTGTGTGTTTGGAGAGCATGTTGCAATGTCGGGTAATCCTGGGAACATAATAGACAATCCTGAGGTGTCAATTAACGACACTCTGAACCCAGAGGCACTATATATCGTTCAAGTTCTCCATGCAGTGCTGGGTGGCAAAGACAGGAAGGAGCTGGTCGCTCGAGTTCTCTCAGCAGGACAGAATAACCAGAGCATACACTCTCATAGCAGTAATGTTGGACTTGGAGGGCAAGCCATACCGACAAATTTGCTGTCTAGAACAAAGAAGCTCCTTCAAAGCACCTTGCTGAAAAGTACAGTTGGCGGAGCTGAGTTGGAGAGTTTTCGACTCCCAACCCCTCCTGCTGAGGGTTCAGAGTTCGTGGATAGTGCGACTAATACTGAGATATATGGGAAAGACTGGCTGTTGGAAACGGTCTGGGGCTTGGTGGGATGGGATTTGGTGATCTGACGTAGGTTTGGTATATGTTTGTGTAGATCACGCTCAGCTGACTCAGAGCTACCATTTGATATGCTTAGAATTGCTATTCAGAATAGATGACAACTGTAGCTTCATATTATAGCATAGCAAAGAACATAACCTGGGACATTTAATCAAGTATCGAATCGGAATTTTTTGTGGCGCCTTTACGGTTAGGCTAATAAGTAGCCGCCAACCTCCTTACCAAATACTCCCCGCTCTGAATTCCCTCATACTTCTTCTCCTTCCCCTCACCATAAGTTCCCTCAATAGCTTCGATAATCCTTTCAAAGTTCGGATTACAGAAATACGCAATACTATACCTTGCCGGATACACGCCCCCCTCCGCAGGAGCAGGCGGCTCCACCACCCGATGCAACGTACTCTTAATCGTATCATTACTCCACCTCGCCAACAAATCCCCAGCGTTAACAACCACCGACCCGGGGACCGGCGTGGCATCCACAAACGTGCCATTGGGCGATTTGACCTGCAAACCACCGCGCTGGTCCTGGAACAGCAAGGTGATGGAGCCGTAGTCCGTATGCTCCCCAGCTCTCACCTGCAGCTTATTCGACGCGAAGACCGATTTTGGGACCTCGGGGTAATGCAGCAAGCGGAGCGTGTTATCTCCTACGTCGGTGAAGGAATCAAAGTAGGATTCCGCGAGTCCCATCCCCACGGCGATGGCTCGCATCACGTTGATGTGCAACTCCTTCGCCAGGTCGTGGAAGGTGAGCATCGTCTCCTTGAAGTGGGCTGCGGCGTCGTCGCCTGAGGGCCAGTTGTTGGGCAGACCTTCGGCGCCCTCGCGGCCGATTTCGATGCTCTCTTTCAGGTCTGGAGCGGCGGCTTTGGCGGCGGCTACATCGTCCTTGTTGGTTAGAACTGACACCTTCTCCCGGCCGTGGGCTACGTAGCCGCGGTTGGCTTCGGGGGTTGTCCAGCCGAGCTGGTCTTTTTCTTCTTGTGGGCGCTTAAAGAATTCGGCCGAGGTGGCGAAGGTGTGAGAGATGGTTGGGAGAGGGATGGAGTGGTTCTGTTGGAGGAGGGAAATTTAGCTCACATACTATTTAATTTGAGATGGGGAGAGGAAGGAGTGAGGTGTTGGAGTAAGTTGTGTATATCGGTTTATAAATTTGCAGAGAGGTTCGTGAATACCAAGCTAGGATCACACTGATATAGTAAAATTAAAAATTACTTACTATTAGATATATAAAACCTGCTGACTGAAACCCGGTGAGGATAGACTGGGCAGCCTGGGTCTTCTGCTCCGGCGTTCCATTGAGAAAGAGAGAGAAGTCAACGATCTAGTCACACATTAATAAGTGCTCATACAAGATAACACCGCAATTGATTACAGGAATGAACAAGTTGTCACTGTCAACAGCACTCGTCTGGGGAGCCATTATTGATATGGCAAGAGGGGCATCCACAATGCTCCGACACGTGACAGTCCTCGAGCTAGTACGTCCAAGTCTCGTACTCGGAAGAGGAGTTGATAACGCAAAATTCCTCGACACCTGGTATATATAAACCAAGCAAGATATGAGCTGACCTACGGATTGAGGCGTTCTCCGATTTTCAGCCTTGAGCGAAAGAGGACGTTGTTGAAAGAGGCAGGACAAGAGAGTCTTGGCGGAGGGGTGGAGAGATAAGAACGGAAGACCGTGGCGGGGTTAGATAAGGGGGGTTGCGCCGCGGGGAGGGAGGTTTGCCGAAGGACGTCCTGCTGAGGTAATCCTTGTACAAGGTGAGAGAGATGAGGCTGATATATATATATAGGTATAGATACATATACATATTCACAATTGAAGTATATGTATAATATAAGATAAAGAGGGAAGAAAAGATGTCAATACCCAAATCCTCTCCCATCGTGGACATCCACACTCACGTCTATCCACCTTCATACATCTCCCTCCTCAAATCCCGCACCAGCATCCCCTACATCCGCTCCTTTCCACCCTCCCCGTCCCTCCGGCTCGTCATCCTCCCCGCCGAGGACACAGAGAGCACATCGAGAGGACGACCGGTAGGAGCAGAGTACTACGATATCAACGAGAAGATCCAGTTCATGGACACGCACTCCATCGACATCTCCGTCATCTCGCTCGCCAACCCCTGGCTCGACTGGGTCCCCAGCGCCGACGCAGCGAAGGCCGCGAGAGATATCAACGATGAAGTCAACGCCGAGTGTGCCAAGTTCCCCGGCAGGCTGTTCGCGTTCGGGACCTTGCCGCTGAGCGGCGGTCGAGAGGTCATCGTCGAGGAGATAGCGAGGCTGAAGAGCTTGCGGTACATGCGAGGTGTGATTCTCGGCACGACGGGACTGGGACGCGGATTGGATGATCCCGAGCTGCTGCCCGTCTTCCAAGCGCTTCAAGATGCCCAGCTCCCGATCTTCCTGCATCCGCATTACGGCCTGCCGGGATCGGTCTGGGGCGAGCGGGCGAGTGAGTATGGTCACGTGCTACCTCTGGCGCTGGGGTTTCCGCTTGAGACGACGATTGCGGTGACGAGGATGATACTGTCGGGTGTGTTTGAGATGGTGCCGGACCTGGAGATGATTTTGGCGCATTCGGGTGGCACGCTGCCGTTTCTGGCGGGTCGGATCGAGTCGTGTATTGAGCACGATGCGCACTTGAAGGCGCGAGGGAAGTTGGGGGTGGGGAGGAAGACGGTGTGGGATGTACTGAAGAGGAATATATACTTGGATGCGGTGGTCTATAGCGAGGTTGGGCTGAGGGCTGCCATTCAGGCGAGTGGAGAAGATAGGATCATGTTTGGGACGGATCATCCTTTCTTTCCTCCCTTGGAGGAGGAGGGGGAGGGGAAAGGTACGAAGTGGGCGAGTGTAGAGACGAACTATGTAGCAATCAAGGGTGCATTGGGAGTTGGAGAGGAAGCCAAAAACGCATTGGGAGGAAATGCTCTCAGGGTCTTGAAATTGTCATGACTTAGCTAGAGACTGAGCCTAGAGTCTACAAATTTAGTACAAATAAGCCATTCCCACTCTCACCTTGGTGAAGGAGATATCACTAATCAAGCCCATCATTCCAGTTAGAGTCAGTCCAATAAGTGCCCATCCGATTTCCCTACACCATCTAACTACCACGCACATCTTTACCATTGTTCCTCACCACCAACTTCGACCAAATAATCACCCCCCGTTAAACCTTCACACGAAACGCCAACTTCTCCCGAACAACCAAGCCGTAAAATATACCAAGCATCCCCAATTTATCGAACAATGTGTTCTGGCGTGTGAAGCAATCTATCTCCAAACTCGACTTTGAGAATCAGACTTAGGCCATCTCAAACTTTCCTAAGATCTAAATATGCAAGCACCGGAATACACTACAGGGGACTCAAGGACTGTTATTATAAACATTGAAATGTCATTTAATTCTATATTAGGTACAGTACTCCGTCAAACGTATCAGCCAACAGTGCCAGTAAGCGAAAAATACACTTGGAATGGCTGTTTTGCCAGGCCTTCCTAACACTTCACGATAATCATTTTAACACACTAGATTTGTTCATATTTAAAAGATTATCTGAACTCTGCGGAAATTGTTAATGCATATGTATCTTAGCAGGGAATAGAGTACGTATAGTCATGCTCCACTGGAAGGAATCATTCGGGCAATGCAAAAAAGGAAATTGCTTGAAGTCGCCTAATTTTTGGTATGTAATATGGATTTCCCCAACGCTAGATTACTTATACTTATTACAAGATCAAATCACTTGAAGTCCAGAATCAGAGATAAGAAGAAGCCATAAGGCTTAATCAATTATCTGAGCCGTGCCTTATATGAATAATAAACATTGAAGAATGCGACTTTTAGTGTGTTTTAAGTCAACCAGCTTCCTTCTCATCCGCACATCAACAACTCCATAATCTCAAAGCATCTACAACTTCATTCCGTTACAGTTTCCCAAATTCTCAAGAACATCTGTCAACTCCTCAACTTTTCGAGTCTTTCTCCGCTGCAGCTTTGGCTACAGCCTCCGCCGCCGCCTCCCTCTTCAGCGCACGCTTTCTAGCCGCCTTCGACGGACCCTTCTTCTTTCGCATATCTGCACCCGACAAACGCCATTTCTCATCATTATTCTCAAGCTCCCCCCAAAGCTTGGCGAGGGCGCGATCCTTCTTAGTTTGGATCATCGACGAGTATATGTCACAGCGAACGGTCTTGATCTGCAACGATTCCTTCACTTCGCCCACCACCCGGGTCCTGTTATACGCCTGGATGATGTAGTCTATGTAAGTGTTCTGCTTTAAAATGCTAGGCGATAACCATTCGACCACGAGCTGTGAGTTGTGTCTGATATAGGGGATGAAGGAGATGGTTCTGTTGGGCCTGGGGAGAGCGACTACCAAGGTCAAGCTTTTTAATGCCGGGCAGCACATGGCGAGCATGGACCAGAGGTCGTTGGTACCGCGGTGAACTGAGGGAGCTAGTCAGTTATTATGCTCTTCTCATGAAGGATTCGGGTTCCCGGGAAGAAGGGGACCGCGGCAAAGAAAAAAAAGCTCTGAATGTATAAACTTACGGCCAACCAAATTCCTAGCCTCCTTGATATTCATCGCCAAGTGCTCCACCAGCTGCAAGATCTCCGGGTAGATGATCCACGTCGCTTGTAGCGCACTAGGCGAGCACCTACCCCCCATCAACGAGACGGACTCGTTCAAGTAGAAGCAATCCTTCTTGAAGTCGATGAAATAGCGGAAGAGCTTGGTTCGCTGCTGGCTAGCGCAGTAGTGGTAGAACTTCTGACACAACTTCCGGGACTCGTAGCAGGCGTGTACGAGACTTGGGTGCTTCCGATATTTCGGCTGGCTAGCGAGGATGCGTGGTTCGGAATCGATGAGCGCGATGGTGAATATCATGTGGCGGACCTCTTTCGGGAGTTTAGGGAAAAGGGGGAAGCAGGTTATGTTATAAACTGGTGTGGCGATGTTTTGAAGGGGTGGTACTGGTGTAGTGGAGGCGGTCGTTGGTTGAGATGCATTTGCTGCTGCTGCGGAAGCCTGGCATGTCTCTTAGTATTAGTCCTTTCTGCTTTCTGGCATAGAATCTGAGTCGGAGATAACCTCCGCTCCTTTGACTTACCATACATAAACCATCATCACCTCCATGCCCATGACTACTAACTTCGGCGACACTGTCATGAGACTCTTCAGCTAGGTTCAGGGATGTGAGGTTATTATCAATAGAGATAGCAGTTTCATCTCCGGCGCCTTGTGTGCCTGCCTGAGTGGACTTCATCATGATCAAAGGTAGCCATTGTAGCCTCACCACGATCAGCATCAACATCCCCAGGAACAAAGCTAGAATCTCCCTCTACCACGCGCACCACCACAGCATCACCCTCCAAGACTGCAGATGCCATCGAGCTTAGATCCTGATCCATAATTCTCAGAAACTCAAAAAGTCAAAGCCGAATTCTTGTCTTTAGATCGTTGATTGTTCATAGGATCAGGTATCCGTAGCGTAGTAGTAGTAGTAAGTTGTCGAAGAAGAAGAAGAATTGAAAGGCTCGATCTGATAGCAGTGATCGTTTGATGAAAGATCGGATAATGATCAACGTGTAAAGGAGATCGATCTTGAATCTTGATGGAGACTAGAGTCGACTAAGAAAGGTAACGCGATCAAAGCGCGAGTGAAGAAGGGAATCTGCTATGCTATGTTGGAACGTTTCTCACTGTTGTTGGTGTTGTTCCTGTAGTGTCGGGTGGATGTGGGGATGTAGGAAGAAGGAAAGGAAGAAGTCCGAGACGCGTCCAGGGAGGGATATGTATTTGATGGGCTCGCTAGGCAAAGATACAATTAAGCGAGGTAATAAGGCCACCCCCTGGTCCTGGCACTGGCCCCCCTATTCACTTTTTGGGACAAGCTTCGGCATGGGAAGAATTACGGCAGATATAGATAAAAGAAGAGGACAATTGAAATTGTAGATTACTGAATGAGAATTATTTTGATCATTTCTATGTGCAAATATTGATGGCAGATGTTTTCTGAGGGTAATCAACAAAGAAAATTCAAATGCCCTGAGCCCTCCCTGATCCCTTCCTCTAGTGCACTCCTTTCGTTTCATAGACACACGCATTGAGTTTATAATCCAGCTGGGACAATATTATCAGCATCCATAGGTTTCATTACCAAATCCCTGCGGACCGTTCCTCTGATCTTCGCGACATCTAGAGTTTGAAGCATCCTGTACCATCGGACGTGCCAGCCTTGACTGCGGTTGGGCTGAATGACATTGTCGTTGATCAGCGCACCTTTCATGAAGTAATCAGCAGCCTCATCATCGACAATCCATAATAAGACTAAGTCTGGACAATGTTTTCCCACAAGCTGCCAAAGGGTGGCGCGACTATGGATGCTTTCATTCCAGACTTGAGGCAGGAGAGCCCTCATATCTTTCAGATTCAAAGCCATCTGCTTGACAGGAGCGAGCCACTGAGGATAGATAAGAATGGTATAGTTGAGAGGGGTGACGCCACCAAACTTTGGAGAGATGACAAAGCTGCGGTTGATGTAGAGAAGGTCCTTGTTGTAGTTGATTGAAAGGGAGAAGCCGGACATGCGACCAACTTGAGTACTGTGGTAGATAGAGTACTCCACGAGAAACTCGGGACGTGCTTCAAAGCTGCAGGTAGCAAGGCCGGGGTGATTGGTGGTTCTGGGTTGGATTAAGACGGTGCGGCCATCGATAGCTTGAATGGCATGATTCCAGATCTTTCTGCGGATCAGGTAGGGGAGAGCCTTGAAGAGGTGGAAGAAGGTGAGTGGAGCATCGATGTTATGACTACGAGGAGGAGCTCGTGGGCGAGGAGAATATTGGTTTCGAAGGAGAGATTTCTTGTAGCCGTGCTTGGGCTTTTGAGGAGTTGGCGGAGGGGTCAAGCTGATGGTCGGAGCTGGCTGGGAGAATTTGATGCCGCGCTTGTCGCACGCGCTTTGAAAGAGAATGACAGTATCCATCTTACGCAACTCTTTGTATAGGTAACTCCTGTGTATGTACAGTCAATGTAGTGTATGCATAAAAGAGAGCAAGAGTACTCACAAGATCGGTGTCGGACTGAAAGATCAGCAGATCTACAAACGCGACCTGATCGATGTGCAAAGTCTTCTTGTGTCGACGTACTTCCGTCGAGATGAGAATCCTGTCAATAACATTGATTAATTGGCTGACTCACAGATCCATATATACTGTGAAGACATACCGGATTGAATGAAGCCCGCGAAGTAAAACCTCGCGACGTGCGACCTGAGATCTAGACTCGAAAAATTGCTCGTAGATCTAGAGTAGAGCAGCTTTCTTCTACAGTCAGCTTTCAATCATCGACCAATAGTACTAGCGACTGACCAACTCACAATAACAGAGTTTTTCACTCTAGATCCCAAAAGACACTAGATACCTTGTCCTGCGAAAAAAGCAGCCCTCACCGTGGTGAATGATCTTGGTTCCTTCAAGTTTACTTTCGCGCGTCGCCAATTGATCTAAACTGAACTGAACCAGAAATCAAACGCGTCAATAAAATATAACGCAGAATGAAAATAAAAAGTACATTAAAAGTTCAAAATATTCTCCAACTTACTATTAAAAACCGTCTCAATCCAAGTCTAGAATTCAATCTTTGTTTTCTCTCTCTCTTGGTTCGATCAGTAAACCCTACTCTGCCTGCAGTCCCTAGTACCCCGAGTCCTAATTCGTTCAATTCAATGCAAAGCAAAGAAGGAAGTCACGAAAGAAGAAGAAAAAAAGGAAAAAAAATCGAAAAGGGAAGGAGTCCTCGGTTTTCTGCAGGCTGCGGCCGAGAACTTGAATCGTAGCCTCGCGAGACAAAACAGACAGACAGACCACCATAAATTTCCAATGTGTACGTAGCTTAATTAACTCCACGAGGATACGTATCACACACACACACGCCAACGTCTTTTATTCCTGTAAGCTTTGCGAGTTTAGGTTTGAGATCGAGATCGAGCTTGAGCTTGATAGCAACTTGCCAGAGAGGATTTAATAATAATGATGATAATAATAATAGCAGTACTCATGCATGTCAAGTCGAATACATCTCGGTTAATTAATGTTTTAGAACTGGCATGGTAGTGACATGAGTGTGTACAGCTGTACATGTAGCTTCACCTTTGAATTTTGATGCTTGTATATCATACTACTACTAGAGTCTAGCGTAGGTTTATAATGGGAAATATGACAATCCAAGAATCAAAGATGTATACAGCCACTTATATGTGAAAATCCAAATAAGATATGAAGCTCGAAAGGGAAAAAGCATTAATAGTAAATGCCAAATGCTATGATTTCGAAGAAGGGGAAGGAAAATTGTAAACAGACAGCTTTATTTATTTTATTAAAGCTGTGCACAATTAAACACACTTGTAATTAGCTTGGGACTTAATTCCGCTGTGGAAGTTTTTATTACGCTATGGTTCTGCTAATCTGCTAATCTGGGATGCAGCAGATGCTCTTCTGGAGACTGCTGGTCAATAACCCCTCGGTCATCGTCCTTACACTAATCATCTCGATTCCATTTGGAGTCCGAGCTTCTTTTCCTACATATCTAATGCGATACTAGGGATCATCTAGTAGATGCCCAGCAGCCCAATTCATCTCTAGAGTCTAGACTCTTGTGCCATTGCGGCACAGACAAGAGAGAACCTTCCTTCCGCGCTCAAAAACTCCCGAGTTACCTCTTCCAACCTCTCAGTCCCCAGTCTTCATTCTTTCACCACTGACCAAACAAAGACTTTCTCTCCCTAAGACACTTTTCTACTTAAGCCACTTTTCAATTCTCATGAACTTTAATGTAACACCCTTCAACGCCCCTTCCAACTGAGCATCGTTGAATTTCTTCTTAACATTCTTGATCGTGTCCTGCAAGTAAACACAAGTACTCTTCTTCACCTCGTACAAATCATCGAAGTCAGCTCTACCTGGGCCCGGACGAAGGATGACGATTATTTCCTTTAGTGCGGGGAATATTTTATCGGGTTTGGTGAGGAAGAAGCAACTGTTTGAATCATATGGTCAGTATATACGTATTCTTTCACTGAATGATTGATAAAAAGAACCGGCGGTGAGGGAGAATACCATCTCGCTTTTCACAGCAATAGTAATTTTTAGATGGGAGAGAGCGTGACTTACTGTAAGCATTGCGTCTTCCATATTTCCATAATCTCTCTCACACTGAAAGCAATTGTCTGAAGTGGTGCTAGTGCTCTACTCGACATACTATTGCATGTGATGGTGTGGCAAGCATTGAAGTGGTACTGCATATTAGAAGGAATCGAAGCCTGGTCGAGGAGGAGGATGTCCGAACGTGGGTTAATCACAAAGCTCGACTTGCGGTTTCTAAGATGGATCTGGTAACCGCTTTTGATAGCCTCGAGTCTCGAATCATAGCAAGTGTGGAGAACAGCCGGCGCGCTTGTTGGCTTCAAAGTGATGAGTCTCTGTCCGCAGAAATTAGCCATAAGCTTATATAAACATCTTTAGAGCGTTAGCCCGTAGTCGTGTGAGATGAGTTTTGTGCTCTATATTAAATAATCGCTCTTTTTAAAATGCAAATTTACTAACCCCATGCTGTGCGGCCATCTCCCAAACCATCAACTGTAGCTCCGCAGGGAGCTTTGGAAACAACGTGAACTCCAAAGATCCTCCTTCAAATCCAACATGGGTGGGTACAGCTATTGCTTCAGTTTTCCCTGACTTTTTCGTCTTGGTTAGTGGCTTGCGTTTCATCGACTGGGATTTTGATGGAGACATGATTTCGAATGTCGTGTCTGGTAGACTGCTCAGCTGCTCAGATGCTCAGTTTGAAAGCTTTTGTTTTTGAATATGAGTAGCCGGTCGCTGAAATGACTGAACTGATTGTAGAGACTAGATGTAGGTTGAGTGGAAAATCTTTTCCTCCTACTAGGTGCCTCGGAGAAATCGTAACGTCAGGTGTCTCGTATGTTTTGGTCCTATAAACAAGAGGAACCAGGCCAGGCTGAAGAGCTCGAGCAAGCTAGCTATAGCTGAGGGGCGTTCGTCGTGCACCCGGCCGTCGATATATTTATCCTCATCCAGACTTTCTTCCGTGGTAGATACAAGAAAGAAGGTATTCCGAAAGGACCTCAAAGGTGTCAGAAGAGATGTAGTTTGATGAGCTGAGTTGAAGTCCCGTTCCTCGCAGCCTCGCTTGCAAGTTACGATCAGGCAGAGAACCAGTTAGGAAGGTACAGCAGGACCTAATGAGTAAGATTCACCTGGGCTCTTGGCAACTTGTACCGCATTTGAAATGTTGCGGATTCAATTCTATAATGAATATATGAAGATTTCGAGGGTAGAGGGTGCTCTTGTGCTAGGATTGGGTCTGGGTGGATGGCACTGGATGCGATACAGTACCTTCCTTGTAGGGAAGGTCTAAGCTAGTCAGGCTGGACTGAGGAGAGAGCGTATATTTTTTCTGACTTTACTATGATAGGATGTAAATGTTTATAGTAACTTACTACTTTACAGAGGTAAAAGTCAAGAAGAGTAATAACAACCGCCTGTTGGAAAGCCATTTACAGTACAATTGAATCATTGCGGAAAGAGCTCTACACGCGATCACATTGCATATAGACGAAGGTACAAGGCTTATCAAATGTTCGAATAATTATATTCATGAAGGATAGCTAAGAAGCATGTCCTAAAGGCTGTGCTTTGAGCCCATCTAGCCTCCTAAGCTGGGCTGCCGTCTTCCCCTCCCAATAACACCATACTCCAAAAGCTAAGAGACACACCATTCACCCACCAAGAAGAGAGTGCAACCAAAATTACAAGCGCTGATTCCAAATGTCCTTGTCTTTTTTAAACCCTATAACGCCATTGCCAATAACCCAATGTAATTCGTCTGATATCAATATCAGGGGTATCTCCACCGTAAACCTGTCATTCATTCCGAGAAATAGAAACTGAGCTCCATGCATGCAGTAAAGGAAAAGAAAGTGTGCTGTTGAGGTCAGAGCTAATCCAAGAACAACAATTAGATCAATTCATCGTTGTTGAGCTGTACCACGCACGAGAGCGCTTACAGCACCGGATCATCGAGGGGGGGCAGGTGTTCGTAGTCAGGGATTGAAGGTCCTTGGTACTCCTCAACAAACGATCCGTAGCCAGGGGGGCTAGCAGGGACATTTTCGTAAAGCGGAGGTTGCTCCTCATCCCAGGAAATGCCCATACCAGCTCTTTGAGTAACCGTGGTAGTGAAATGCATCCTCAAAACCCGAGCGGCGCCAGTTGGTGTAACCTGAGAAAGTCTGTTTATAGAGCAGAACTCCTCTGCAACGATCATCTCCACGACCAGGACGTGCGAGATCTCAGTGCCATCCTCAGCCTTCAAATCACAGACCGGCTTCGCATCGCTTCGAATCGACATCGGGAACTCCAGCTCAATCGTTCCATCAGGTGTGCTGTAATCTGCCTTCCATCCGGACTTCAACTCCGCCGCGCCGATTGTGCGAACGTCTTGATGTTGTATGCCTTTCTTCGTCTCGTCGCTGCCAGCCTTCAGAGCATGCTTGGGGCACGCAGGCGAAATGCCCTTCTGCGTCTCATCCAACCTCCAGTTCACCCTCTTCAACTTCCACTGTGTCTGTGACTTTGTATCCGGATTCCTCTTTACAGATCCATCGATTCTCATCAATACATTGGTCTCGCCAATTGGGTGGATGACCGAGGGTAGCTCGCAGTTCGCGGTGAGATTCGTGGGAGGGAAAATACGAATGGATTTACGGGGTGAATCGGACGGGCAGATAGCACGCTTGATGTCGAGGGATCGGCTGAACTTGATGGGCTCGGCATTTTTGGGTATAATAGTCGCGCGAAGCACGTAGTCGATGGTCGAGAGAGAGCCCTTCATAGACGCAGGCAGGTGGCCTGGGAGGAGGAAGCTGAATGGAAAAGTGTGTTCGCCTGTAGAAAAAATTATTTAGCATGGGCCGCACATATAACCAGGTATGTAGATTCTTGGCAACTGACCTCGTCGCAGGGTCGCTGGACCCTGCAGGAACTTCCACTTTTGCAATTCGGTATTCTGATGAGCACACTCTTCGCAATGAGCGTGGAATGGCTTCTTTCTTGTGACCTCTACCGCAAGCTTCATTCTGAAATCCTCGAAAGCGACGAAATCCTCATTGACATTCACGATAAGCTGACCCGAAAGTAATGCGCCGGAGCTGGCCGTTGCGGCACCGTAGAAGACCAAGGGAGGAGATTCAATGATCATGTCAAGTGACGCATTGTGGTGTTGCGGTATCTTGGTGGAGGAAGTCTTTGGAGAGTGAAGGCCAACAAGAGAGAGGCGTTTATTGACCGGCATCTTGACGCTGTGGTCTGAATTGAGAGAAGTGCTTGAAGAAGAAGAAGGAGATCGGTCGGCGAGCGAAGGTCTGGTACTGGATGATGACCGAGGGGCTTTCTTCTGATCTGTTGATATGTCGAAGGAATTGGAGTGGGAGCGAAAGAAGGATGCAACACGATGAGGCATCGCGGAATTTGATATTGGCGCAGACGCCCAAATGCGGAGAGCGCCCCTGCAACTATGACGAGTTTTTATAGTTTCTTCGTGGGCTGCAGAACAACAAAGAGATATTCGATCTTGTGTGGAAAGAAGAGTATTCGTAAAGTATTCGGGAGTTAATTGTCAAAGTTTTTGCTGGATTGAGTATGAATATATGAAGGGCGTTGGCAGTTTTTTCTTTGTCAGACTCTGGCTGCTGCATTCGATATTTTTGGGGGATCAAGGGCTTCATTCATTACATGTATTCAATCCACTCTCTGCGGGGCACCAAGGACTTATATTTTCTCTCAAGGTTGCCAATAATTACGAAGTATGTGTCAGAATGTCACCATTTTCCAGCGGTCTGAGTTACTGGCGGCTACACAGTCAAGTGCCCGTGTTTGGGGCTCAAACACCCTGTGCTCGCTGGTGTATTACTTACCTATTAAAATAATGGAGCTGATCTGATGTCCCACACCAAGCACAGGCTGCACAGATGAGCGCTGCGTGTACCCTTTGAAGTCTGGCCAAATCACCTACTTCTAGGCTTATTTGGGGAACAAGTGGAAAAAAGGTAGCATGTCAGCAGTCCAGTTACTAGTCAGTCCCTCCGTCGGCACAGAGGGAGATGTCCCAGAGAAAATCTGAACGACGGAAATGTGGATCTCTTGGCCAGTGCATTTGATGCTACAGCACTGTACCCGCAACTACTGTAGGATAGGACGTCAGGGTTTTTTGCGGTGAGATCCTAGTTCGAATTACGTTTGAATGGGATCATGGGTCATGGGTTTCCATTATTCGATGGTGTTTGGGTGCTCATCCTCAGGAACATGCCAGCGGAGAATGCATAGGTACGAAGTACGGGTCATCAGGCCATCCATGCACTCACTAAGTCGACACCTGAGCTTCTGACAAAAGCCACTATTACAAGTAATAGAGGGGAAAAAGCAGTTTAAGAGAAAGTTCACAAGTGTCAGTCTTGGAGATAAAGTAACGTGGAATCCCTCTTCAACCTACTTACTTACTCTCTCTCTCTCTCGCTATTATTCTCCATACCCTTGCTTACACAATAATAACCTCATGGGACAACAAACAAGGATTCAGCTGTTAAGGCTGGTGGGGCGCGGGCACGTTGATCGGGGTCCGGCACTCAGCTTATGGGTCACAGTCTCCCCTGGTACGAAGAAGTGTTCGGGCATCCGATCAAAGTAGTCGGAATAACAACAAACCAAAGACCAGACCTTGTTGGCAAGCTCAGGACGAGAACTAGCCGAACCCAATATATGGTAGGCCACGAGTCGACAACGAGAGAGTTTTGCGAGCGTCAACTTAGATTCAACATGTCACTGGGAAGCTCACTGTCTTGAACAATATCATTCAAAACTCCGTAACCAGAAAACCAACCTCTTCGAAGTCTGTGTGTCCCTCTGGTACGAAGTAGCCGCTGCCAAGTCGATCACATCACATAACACGCAGACTACTGTACGCAGTGGATCTCACGATGACTCAAGAAAAACCTCAAAATTTCCTCAAACAGGAGCCAGCACGGATCCTGGGCGCACATCCGGCTCATTTCCTTACATTGCCGGAAAATTTTGTCTTCCTCTCGAAGCAGAACGTGCGCTCTCCTCTATAACCGCATTATATTTCCTTTCTTGTTCCTCTCTCGCTACGAAGGGCTGTCTCTGTCAACAATATCGCACATACCTATCTGACCTCCCTCATCCAGTTCTACAATCCCCAGAATAATCAGACCATGGACTGCTTGCTACTTACCAACATCCTAAAGCCTAATAATTTAATCCTAATAATCTGAGAGCAGATTACGAATTATGGTTCGAGTCTAGATTTCCAGCCTTCGTTCCTGAATAGATTTCCCTTCCTACAATACCCCGCTGCTACACTGTGGCTGCGCCATTCCCCCAGCTTTCAGCGAGAAGTGTTTTGTAGCCGACATGCATGTCCGAAGTCGGCAAAAAGATCCCATTCCCTCCAAGCTTGGATTTTCAATAATGGCGTCAACACCACCGAGCCGAAAATCTAACGAGTAAAAGTCAACAAACGGATCCAATTCAATTTCATTTGTTGTTGGAATGAGCATATGACAAAGTGCCCACAGGACGAGAGAGACTTGTGTATTTTATTGCCCAATAACTTCGCATTCTTTAAATGCGGGGAAGAAGGACCACCAGCGCGCAAAAGCCCATCAAGTCATGTTCATACAGTATCATACAGTACCGCAATTCACGCACCCCGCAAAAGAGGCGTGAGGCTTTTGATATTTACCTTACCTTACTACTTTGATGTCCACATCTCCTCGGATCGGGAAGGGGACGATCATGTGCCGGCCGCTATATACTGTCCTGTAAGGTATCACGCGGGCCCCCTCTGTGGAAACACGCATCCGCTTCTACCGTCCCCAAAGTACTGAAAATCATGACCTTGAACAAATGCATGAAGGGATAAAAAAAAGAGAGAGAGAGAGAGAGAAGAAAAATCTCGACTCTCTGACCTGTCAACAAACAAGCAATAATAATACTACCCTCACAAAAACATGCTCCAGCCTCTAGTATCCATCCAGCACGTTTTCCTCACCGTCCATGGAATTCGTCACTCCCCTTCCCACACCAAACAAAAAAAACCTTACACACCAATAGATTACATAATTGTTATTCCGAAAACAGCATATATACTTCGTACTTCGTAATTATCTCCATTTATTAAGATACTTGTCTTGAAATAACAAGTCCAATCTACTGCATGGGAAACCCCCCTCCCCCCCAAAATAAACCTCGTTTCCTTTTTCCCCCTTTCCAAGTGTGGATTTCTGGGCGCTTTTCTTCTTGCACGTTTTCTTCTTTCTTGTTTCTCCTACTCCTCCTCCTCCTCTTCCTAGTAGTACATGCACATTATTAACTAGCCTTTTCATTCCAATACCAACTCCCCCCCCCCTCTCTCTCTCTCTTACTCGATGGAATCCACAGCCCCTCCCCTCTCCCTCTCCTTCTCTCTCTCTCCACAATTAAACGAGAGGAAAAGGAAAAAAAAGGTAAGACATTCCAGAAAATCACATCACGTCTTGACCTTCTAGCGTCTCCACCTCCCAGACCAGAAACCAATACCCTTGCTCTTTAAATCTCCGACTGACTACTGACTGACTAAACGTTCGGAGTTCGGGGTAAAAAAAATAAGAAGAAGAAGAAGAGATTTTTTCGGGATACCCACTTCTTCTTTCTTTCTTTCTTTCTTTCTTTCTTTCTTTCTTGATCAATTCCACATGTACAGCAAACTCCACTTCTAAGCATTGATTGATTGATTTCGATTTAGATATAGATATAGACATCTATAGGGATTTGGCCTTAAACTCTTTTTTACTATCATGATTTAAATAAAAATCCAGATTGATCTCAACAACTAACTACCGTCGCTCCTCATGTACAATACTGTAATAGTAGAACCAGGAAAAAAATAAAGTTTCATGTACTGTACGAACTGTACCTTTCTTCGGGCCATCGCTTCAAAGCCGAGTGGATGGAGTAGAGTGGAGAAAGGGAATCTTCCGGTCCAATCGGTAAGCGGATGGACCTGCTGAGTCTGCGCAACATCGCGGTCGGGCAGCTCCGATACTTTTATTCGTTTGGTTAGGAAAGCGGATTGGACCGAGAGAATACTCCGAAGGTGAAGGAGAGGAAAGGAAGGCATTTCTTCTGTCTGAGTGCGAACGAAGTTTGAGTAAGTAGTTCAGAGTCCAGACTATGTAAATAGTGGGAATAGTAAACACCGGTGAGTAAGTGTTACTTTTTGATGAGTGGGATGGGAATCGAATACTGGGATTCTTTGCGGCATGATGGAAACAGTATGGTAGAGAAATCAAAATTACAACCTGTTTTTGGGATGGGTACTGTGATGTTTGTTCTGCGTACTGATCTGATCTGATCCTCTTTGCAGCCTTTGCTCGCCCCTTTCTTTCGAAGCGAGGCACGTGATTTGAGATGGATGAGAAGAACGAGAGGTTTGTTTCTTCACTTTGCTAGATTTGCTGTGCTGTGCTTCTTCCCTGCCTGATACATATAGAATATAAGCTTAAGGGGGCTTATGTAGTGGTTAATGATAATTTGATTTTTGCTTGAAGTTGAAGCACATCAATGTGACATTGTTAGATGTTTGTAATGATGCAGATATATATAAGTTATAAACACTAAATGATTTCATTTTATAAATGTGGCTTTCGTCCTATGCTATACTGGTAGAACTGGGATTTTTTGATTCAATATCCCTGTGCTTTTCAGCGTATCCTAAATCATTAACACTTCAATAGTCTTCAACTCAAGTCCTGGTCACTAGCTTTAGCTGAAAGAAGCAAGTGGCCAACAAGACGACATCTTCTCAGAATGAAATCAAAGTGGTCCTGCCTGCTAACTACATTACAAGTAACACACATTCTGCAACACCCAATGACTTGGAATAAAAAAGATCGATCACCTCGAATTCGCAACCTCGCCACTTGACCTCCCTCGAAGTTCGAACAGACTTTACCGAAATTGTTTCAACACTAACCACATACTAACAGCACAATTGACAATTATCTAGGGCTGTACATCCAGACATCGATTACTAGATAAACAACTCCAATTTCCATCTGTGGATCATGGGTAGATAAAATTCGATGGGTGTAACGCTACTATCATTGGCTCATATTTAGAGATAAAGGACTTTCGATCTATTGAAGAGGTCACGAATAATTTGTTTCGAGATATAAGCAGCAGTGCCATTTCTATACAAAAAATGAAAGTTTATTGTGCGCCATTTGTCTATCTACAAGACCACAAGTATAAGGTCGATGTGTAGTGTCAACTATCACAGCGTTGAGGAATGTAAAGACGTAATTGTTAAGACATGCATCGATGACTTGATAAATATAAGTAAGTCACGAGAGGCTGAGGCTTCCCTTGAGGAGCGGCTTTGAACTCCCAATTCGGCGAAGTCAATAAGCCCTCATCGCAATGTCCACTATTCAGGTGGATCATGGCCTGGATGATATTGCTGTGAAGTATGCTAGATGGCCGAAGCATATTATAGAGCTCCGTCTTGTGCCATAATGCCCTTCAATTTATAGTGCTAGCCTTGCCAGGCAATGACGTCGTATTTCTCTACGGCCGCATCACTCTGCCGCAGCTGTAGTCGCCTTCTTATATCAACGCCCTGAAGCTCTTGTTCTTTCCCGGCTCCTGGTTCTGGCTTTGTCTGGTCCTAGTACCAGAAGCGTATGTTGTGTTCCCTCGAAGGCTTAATTAAGCAACTGCTAATAAGTATATCGATCAGGAGGTCGCTAAATTGCGGACTGCTGTTCGGCTACTTCTCACAAAGGACGGTAAGTTACAACCCGTATACTTAGTACCGCGATGCCGACTCCAGGATCCTGTGTCTGAACCTGAAGATATTTCGGATGACGATGACGATGACGATGACGACGACGACGATAACTATGATGATTATAGACAGCCGCCAAAGCGAGGCTACGTCGGTGGCCTGCGCCGACGCGCTGTATCGTGCAGGATTGATCCACGCACCTCCGCTTGCTGCCAGTTGCTGGTTCTTCGACCTCTAATCCGATGGAACTTTCGTGTATTGTAATGAAGGATGAGAACGTAGCCAAAATAGCAAATCGGAATTGTGGTTGTAGTATTTTGTGTATTCCAGCCCTATCTCCTCTTTTGCTGTGTATGGTCGCTACTCTGAGCAGTGAGAACTTTGTATCTACTATCTCCTATTATCTAACCTGCAAATACTCGAAAAGATCCTCCGGCCTTATATCTTTCTTTTGTGGCCAAGTTTCTCGCAGAAATTTCTGCCTTATTAGATCAAGTGTGAATCAAGGACTGGACTGGCAGGAGACAGTGCATTTTCATCATAAGGGGGGCAGGAAACATTCTCGCTTAATCTCGCTTAATGTTGTTCATCAAGAAAACATCCAAAGACTGATATACTACCGGGCTACACATGCGATCAATGAGCTGCCTAGGTGATAGCCCGGGACATTTTGAAAGTGAGATTGTGCACATGATAAACAACTGTGTCTAGTGACAGGGTTGGGGTGGGGCAATATTTAATCCCAACTTCTTTGACCCAATATGCCCAAAGAACAACAACCCACCGCATCCTACCCACAAAATATCAGTTCTTGAGTCCTTCTAGCCTTGGTAGTTACATTCATTGATTACCTTCTGTTTGATCTACCCTTCTATACTCTTGATTGTTTCAGCCCACGCATATTCATCGAATCAGCGCGCAGCTTAGTCAAGTGATCATCAAACAACATAGCACGTAAGGGCTACAATAAGCACGTCACTGCTAAGAAAGAACGTAGCTAGAAGATCAACAAAGAGAAGTAAGTTTCTCGAGAGAGAGAGCGCGCGTGAAGCAGTTTTCATTATCCATTGTTCTAACTCTTGTAAGTTGTTTCTAGGACTGTCGAGGACGAAGGGATCAAAAGCCATCACGACCAAGGATATACCGCAATGGAGGAAACAAACAACTCTCAGACTGTTAGAGGAACTAGTATTCCTTCGAGCATGGGAGGTCATGGTAGAGAAGATGTTGCTACTAATGGAGCGCATCAAGGAGGGATCCAGTTGTAAGGCTCCTCACCAGTGATCATCTACCTAGCAAGAGAACTACCATAATAGTCCCTTGTCTCGAGCATTCCGCGTTAGCTAACCTATATCTACACATAGAAGCTCCACCCCGGGTCCCAGCAAGGATTCTCTCCATCTTACTCAGGAGAAGAACCATGCACTACAGGTCACCGCCGACAAGGCGACTTCCCCAGAAACCAAACCAGTAGACACAACTCTCCCAATTACTCCAGTCATTGACACCACTCCACGCCCCGAGTTTGAATCTTTCCCTCGCGCCCCAACCGAGCTACAATTGATGATTCTGGAAAGCAATATCACTCCTCGTTTTGTCCAATGGGTGGCTGGTGGCGGTAAGCCTCCAGCTCTTCTACAGATATCAGCGGGGAGTCGTTATAAGTTCAGCAAGTTGTATATCATGTGTGACGTCGATTCAAATGTGATTCAGAAGGTGGATCACTCCAAGGGGGACAAGCGTGTCATCTTCTTCGATCCCAAAAAGGATTTTATCTACGCTGGTATGTATTCTTCCGAAAATCTCTTTCCATTTCCTGGGTATCTATTATCTGCATGTGTCCCTCGCCCACTATTCCGTATCCTCTATTTCACACTTCTATGAGCCTTTTTCGAGTATGTAGTAGGCTAAAATTGTTATCTAATATCTATCTAGATGTCGCCTTGCTTCCCGCTCCAACCGCCGTTCTACCTCACACCTGGCTCGCCAACATCACTAAGCTGATCATCCCCTATACACAAGCTCGCCAAGGTCTCCGAACCGGCTCCGCTGCTCCCCAAGTCGACATACTCCAATCCCTGGCCCGCCTCTTTCCAAAACTGAAGGAGTTGCTGATTCTGGTCGACCCTAGCGTTGGTAGAAATGATCTGGAATCGCTCGATCTGAATGCCGTGGTGGATGATGTGGACTTTTCTGAATCGGGATCGGCGGTTTGGCGTATGGACAGGGCAGTCTGGACACTGTTTGATGATGCGACTGCTCGCCTGAGGGCTCATCAAGAGAATAATTTGTTGACTGGTGTGGAGATGAGATTCGTGGAGGTGGATTCGGACTCGGAAGACTGAATCTGGCATATATATAGAGGGCTATTAAAGTCTTGGGAGAAGCAAAGATATTGGGATCTTCTGGGGCGGAGTGATACTGTTTTGGTGGAGGGTGGACTTTTGACGTCTAGGTAATGCTATGAAGAATAGACTTTGCCTTTTGTCTCCCTCCCTTTTCTTACATTGCCTTCCTCTTGTAAAATCAGCTGTGCATGATGATAGCTTGATAAGAAAGAAGTAAAAATTCAAAAAAGGAAGGGATCCCCTTTCTAGTATTCTTCTGAGCGCGACATCAAGGGTTTCCACTTGGGTAACGAAAGGTCTTCAATACTCTTGAACTTCTAGAATGATGTTCGGGAGTTTGGAGATCACTTGAATCTTGATGTACTTCACTTTGACCAGACCAGATTACTATTGGTTGCACTCTCTCTTCAATTCAAGATTTTTGCTATATGATAACTGATAGGGCTTGCGTGGCGGACTGACGGTGGTAGTCTTGATTGATAAAGTCTGGAATTTAAACGTGCTCAATCCAGGCTTCCAAGCCCATTCAAGGTTAAAAATCACATTGCGGACCCTGCGTCCTATCCAATTTTCCCTTAAGAAGTATACCGGATCCAGGAGATTGCTGATACTCACATTGGCACTGTTATGGGATCCAATAATTGTAGTGCTGGACAGTATCTCTCTCAAACCTGGGCGGCTTCATGTCCTAATCTGCGGCTCTGTCTCATGAACATTGAACACTTCAACACTAGAATCGCTACAACCAATATTCCGCACGAAAAAGCTAGTTAAATAGAAAACAGATATGTTGAGTATAATTTACTGATGTCTGTCTTGTATACTAGCATTTTTGGACCTGGAGACTAAGATTTAGGGCGGCGTTTTATAAACACGAAAGCAGAGAAAGCTGCTTTCAATCTTGGGCGCGAACAGACAGAACTATGGCGATATACTGGATTTGATCCGAGCACTTACCTACCTCATCTACATTATATTAATCAAAATTCTGTGAAAGCTTGTTACTTGGTATGTGGACAGAGGAGGCTCATGGTTGCACACTCAACTAGCATTTGACGCGACTCCGTGAGTCGTTGCTCCATTATACAAGATACTCAAGAATATGTATTGATCTCGCTCAAAAAACTTGATTATCACTTTTATCATATGCCTATAATATCTCCTATAGACTCAATTATACACTGTTTATTCTGACATAGCAAGGCAATATATGTATGGCGGTTCGTGATCAACACTGAAGCGATTTTTCGGTTTTTTTTCGGGGGAAATAGACTGCTTCATTCAAGAACTTTTGCTTTTGATATGGTAATGCGTTACTTATAACATTCTACTTTATACGATTATTTTGATGTTTGAATTTGCCGGCTGTATGTTTGTGAGCCTGTGAGGCTTAGCCGGGGACAGTCCGGTCGCTAACAGGTACCACCGGGTACAGTACAGGCTGGTAAGGTGGGGTTCAGCATCACCCACTGCGGGGTAGGAAGTACAGCTTACTAAGAAATTCCCAACGAAATGGTTTGCTTATCTTTCTACTCCTTGGCATCTTCATTCTCATTCTTACAATTTTCATCAAATACCCTCAGGATCAATTGTAGCCCACGTACTCTCGAAGCTAATGTCTCTGAATCGAAAAGCAGGTGGTAAAATCCCATTGCCATCCAAGCTAGAATATAGAACACCTTGCTAAAACAGGCGTTAGGCTGCTATGAATGCTCCAAACGTCGCATCAGATGTGATAAGACCGAGCCCAAATGCATCAAATGCCAGAAGAAGGGGATCGTGTGCACCGGTCAAGGAATTCGGTATCGCTTTTACGATGGGCAGCTTTCTAGCAAGAGGGGCCAAAAAAGTCAAGTTTCGTTACAGAACACAAATCCTCACTCACACGCCCCCATATTGAATTCAAGTGACTGGTCGCTGGACGACGACCAGCAACATGGAATATCAATAGAAACAAAAAGGTGCCAAGAGCCAGGAGAAGCATTTAAAATGTTGATCCGCAACGGATGTGTAAGCCTGGATGCTCTCGACGCTCATTTTAACCCACGCCCTGTCATAAACCCATCGCAGTTGGACCCCAAGACCCGGATGCTTTTCCATCACTGTATGACTGTTTATCTCCCTGCTTAAATATGTCAAAGTCTTTTATAGCATGTTTGAAGCTCACAAGTTATTTTAGTTTCAAATGCCATTGCCCCAATTATGGTTGTTCTAGACACGCAGCCCAACGGATATCGCAACGTTATACTTCCTATGGCTTGTGAGAATCCGATTTTGCAGCAAGCTGTACAGGTTGTTGCAGCTTATCATCTATACGCTCAATTTCCTGAGCTACTACGAGTTGCGCAGCGAGGTCAATTAGCGATCATAACGAAACTTCGGCAAGACTCTGCAACTTCGTCGTCCAATGCGCCATTTAATCTTTATAATTGGGCTACAATATTGATCCTTCTTGTTGGAGAAACTGTGACAGGCGGCGATGATTTTGTATACCTATTGGAGATGCTAAAATACATGACGCCGATCAGCGAAACAGAGAGGGGTAATTCCACTTCAACAGGCCGGTTTCTCTTAGAACAGTCAAAGATGTAAGCATTTTCTCACCTCATCTGCCTAGCCTACTTATTTACTGGAGTAGGTTTGAATTATTCGGCTTTCCGCTCTCGCAGGAGACAAAGGGGAAACGGATTTTGCAAAAGGACCCGGACCATTATTTAGACTTCATTTCCTACTCCTTGGATCCGCAGTCTGAAGTTTATACCGTCGTAGACCATATGAAGAGTGGAATCAAAATCGCATGTGAGATTTACCGTCGTCGAGCAGAGTCCGACCTCTCACACAACGAATCTATTGGATTATTGGAGAAACTACGCATCATTGTGCTTGATATTGATCATGCAACACAGGGAGCCCACGCGCTTGTTTGGCCGTACTTCGTTGCAGCTGCTGAGAGCGTGCTACCCAGCCATCGCGACTTTTTTACAGAACGCCTCCGCAACCTGTTTGATCGAACAAAGTTCCGCAGCATACCAAGCGCGCTAAAAACGCTGGACAATATTTGGGAACTGCAAGGTGTTCGAAGATGGACAGAGGTCGTTGGGGATGGGACGCCCATCTTGGTAATGTGAATACACTAGAAAACAACAGTGTAATCATAGTACACAGACAAGACCATTCTGGGCCTCTACGAATTTCCCGGTTTCGCGCCAGTGTCTACCACGACATGCGTCATATACTACCAGCAGGCCTGCCTTACAAATGATGAGAAAGTGGTGGCCCAAGATCCTGCTTCACTGCTAGAGCAGCTCTGGTCCCCTCTTCAATGGCTCCATCGATGAAGCTCCGCCATCCGACAGCCCAGTCGGAGCTTGCAAAGAAGATGTTACCTTGCCTTTCTCGCAATGACTCGAGGTACTTGCTGAGAAACTTTGGGGCAGAGAAGAACCTTCGAACACAGTATTAGTGATATCTCCATGTCAGACTGTCAGTGGATTTCGAGCTTACCATGCTCCCTTTGCAAACTCATCCTTCGACCAATTATGGAAAACCTGAATTGTCTCTGATTCAGCAGTTGATTGAGAGTATGGGGCTCATACAACGGCATAGCTTACCACTCGTTCAATATCCATTGGTGCAAGGTCCTGCAGTGCTTGGAATGTTTTGCCCATATCCTCTTCGGGTTCGAAATGGTTGTGCTGTGCTCCAAAGGCGACGACATGAGTATTTCCTGCAGGTGTTGTCCCATCTGCCAAGCCGAAGAGAAGGCTTTTCTTTGGAAAACTAGCTCCCGTCCAGGAGCGCATCTCCGGATTGCGGATTTCAGCATGTACTTTAACGCATTGGTTGATATGACCTGTGTTGGCTGCAGCCAGCTTCTCGGGGCTCAGGGACGGCGAAAAAGTAATCGTGTTCAAAACATTGAGAGGTATGGTGCAGATCAGGCGGCTGGCAGAGTAGACCTTACCACCGCGAGTGGCTACTTCAACATGATTGCCATGGTCTGTGATACTGGCAACTGGAGAGTTGAATACATATTTGAACTTGCCGCTTGCTAGAGCCTCTTTGAAAAACTCAATGGCAAAACTAGACTGACCCCCACGGAACTTGTATTTGACAAGGTATTCGACACATCCTCTGTAGGTGTAGCCGCAAAGCGCCCACCAGTGAAGAAACTCAAAGAAGCTGGTTGTTTCGAGTGTCCCACCACTGCAAAGGACGACGAAGGAGCCGATACTTGTGAGCTCGTGGGGAGTCAGTTGCTCTTTAATTTCGGCTATCCGATCAGCGACCGACATATTGTCATATTTCATCACCTCGGGATAGTAGGCAGCATTGTGCGGGAAAGGCATAATATTGCGACCATTATCGCCATCTATGTTCACGAGTTTTGAGAGGCCGCTTTGTCCAATCGCCTCCTAGTACTGAAGATCAGCACATGAACATCTCAGCCAAAGGATTATGAGACGTGACAAACCTCTTCTTCATGGCTCATCTTGGTTCGGCCATCCGTGCCTTCCATATGGTGTTCGTTGATACCACTTGAGAAGTCATAGGAGTCCTTCAGATGATCACGCATTTGGTATCTCGATATTTCCCGCCAAACATGAGGTTGGTGCCAGTGTACCCAGGTACCTCCCATCTCGAACGGATACCCGCCAATATTAGAAGACCACGATCGTCCACCAATTCGATCGCGGGCTTCGACGAGAAGAACTCGCAAACCTATGGGAAATCAGCGTCTCATCAGGATTCTGAGGAGTTCCTATCGGAAGCTATTGCTCGAACGGACCATTTGTAGAAGCATCGCGGGCGGCGGTCAAACCGCAGTATCCCCCGCCAATGACGATGACATCGAAGTCGCCTTTAAAGTCTGCACCAATGTTTGACGCAGGTTGGATAACTCCAATGCTCGGAACACCCTGTCGCAGCCCTTGTGACTCCGTCCATTCGAATCCATCTCTGGAATTCATAGCTGGAAAGTTGCCTTGTGTTGTGTGCGACGGGCGTAGTCAAGAAAATGAAGAATACCGATTGATGCACATCAAAACAGGAATGACCTTTTGTAGTATCCTCAGGAAAATTAACGTACGGCTTTGAGTTGGTCTTAAGAAAAGTCATTCTATGCTCTAATCATACCCGTCCGTACCTGAGCACTCGTTTGTAACTTGTATTACTCTTCGCTACGTCACGCAATGATCAACTCTCACATGAGACGACTTATTCCACAATTGAATATTGCCAAGATAAGCTTGAAGTAACATTTCCCCATCCAGTAATATAAGAGTATTCTAAACCAAAAAACATCTGCATCTCTCGCTTTTTATACGAGTTAGGCCTAGTGTCCTTATCGGACATAATGTCACGACACACCTTGCAATAATAATCAGGTTTCAATGTTTCATTTGACCTTTTCTAGTATTTCTCTCAGATTCTCCTCAACCGAACTAGTTTCTCTTATGGAGCGTGAGTACTCGTTGCTTGCCGTCGGCTTCTTCGCCACTATAGTAAGTTCTCACTTTTTTGCCCGAATCAGGTTAGCTTCTCGCTACGGGACGGGAACTCCACTGAGCGATCCAACCGATTCCCGAAATCTTGCCGGCAATCCTAGGCGGAGGCTGTTGCTTTGGCAGTATAGGTATGCAATGGCAATTAAATTAATGTGCAGGAAGGATTTCCGTGACACCGACTTCCAGATCTTTGGCCTGATATTCTTCCTAGTTGTGGCTGTCAGTATCGTTATAGATTTAACATTTAGTAATTCTCCGAATCTCCGCATTGCCCTTGTCAGGAACGAATCCGAACGATCGACACGCATGGTGAAGGCACAATGAGGGCGCAGCTGAAGCGAGTTACGAATAATGTGTTAATTCTGATTTGAATACAGGATGATGTATCTACTAGTTTATCGTTGAAGAAAATTTGTGTTCATATTTATTGTAACTGCGGCGCTGATGATACTTTTTGGATTGCAAAATTTTGCAGGACAATGAGCCAAATCCGAAATCAAGAAGAGCCTCTTTGATATATTCTAGTTTTAATAATCGTCTAGTATTGGATCCCAGGATGTTTAAAAGCAAGTCGTCATACAGATATTGTCTCCTTCTCGCGAGTGGATGAGGCTGATGAGGGCGAGGCGCAGAATTTCGTAGTGGAAGCTGCGCCGAAGTTGCGATGGAGGAGTTCGACTCATATGAGATGTGAAGAGCAGAGGACTGACACTCGCCGCTAGGCTTTGAAGACAATCGAGAGGAGAGGTCCATTTTGTCGAATACCGGACCAATAGTGATTGCGAAGAGGGCAGACTATGAGGTGCTTCTGTGATGATAGACTCTGGACCAGGGATGGTGAAGTTGTGCCCCAGGTAATTTGGAGCTTCCACAAAGTTGCAGAATTGACGGAAAGGAGGCACAGTGTGGAGCAGGTGTTACGTGGTTGCAGCTTATTAAGTCGAATAGCCTGCACGTATCTGTCAGAAAGAGCTGCAACATAGGTGAAAGACAAAATACAAGTAGATAGATCTGTTGAGAGACTAATTTGACTTTGAGTCTTTGACCTACAGCTTTCCCCACTCGTTTTGTGACAAATCAGCAAAGTATTTGACTTTGACTTCTGATTATCTGATGGATAAGCTTGACTTTATATTCCGTTTGTCTCGACTGTGATTTAGATGTTGAATAAAATGATCAAAAAAGAATTACGGAATGTGTGGGTTAGATTTCAGTTCATAGTAGCTAGATTCCAAGTTTATTACCTAAGCTTTAGGCCCCGCAGGAGTGACGACTCTGACGATTCTAAAAGACTAAATGACAAGTAGCTGCTGGTTCGTCGGGCTACTCCTGAATAGGGATAGCTCTATATTCAATTGCAGTAGAATAGACGAATAAGGTAGGGGTAAAGCTAGGAGTTCAATGCTCTGGAGGCTGAGAGGCTCGTAAGAAGTCACTCTACATTTACTCTACTGATAGGCAGGTGCGAAAGGATAACATATTTTTGCAGAGATATCAGATTTCAATGGCCATTCAATACGTACATGATAAATGCCTACTGTACGTCTAATTTATTTCATTCCTCCTGGATAATTGTAGTAGCTCATTTCAGCACGATTTTGGATTGCAATACATTTACTTCTGCTGTACTTCCGAACCCATATTGAGAACTTTAACTTGATAAAATTCTCAAAATTCAAGTAACCAAGCTTCGAGGATTCTCGCATCAGAATCATAAAAGGTCGGCAAGTCTAGGGGGATCCCATGAAATTTAGCCAAGGCTCGCTAACGCCCCTTGGGCCGGAACGGGGGGTTTGTCCAATGTCCATTAATTACGATCGACACGATAGGGCTAAGATGGACAGCACATTAAGAACTATTGGTTCCTTAGTGAATCGATAAGCCCTGATGTATGCGTAAAGCATAAAAATCTGATCGTAATAGGTGGGTTAGTGAAGTAGAACAGCTTATGAGATTCACGTGATCGCTTAGGAGGCATTTAATTTGTAAACAAACAAATTAAATGCAGACTATCTCTTTCAAATACGATCTTGCCTCGATCAGCCTATAGCAAAACATTCTGGAACTACACATATACTAGAGATATTTTTACTGTGGCAGGACCAGAGGCTTTACAAGCACCCAACCAAGATGTACATATTTCTAGCCGAACAGGTACTGAGGTACGTTGAGTCGTTCATACTTGATAGAACTAACTTGCGCAAAATGACAAAGTCCACCATGACCCACCCTGTAATAGGACTGAATCGAGCTCTGAGTAGCAGAAGCAGTTGCCAGAATACATTTCTCGGACTGGTTCCACTGCAAAATACTTGCATCCGAACACCGGCTGCTTGGAAATCGAGGTTCTAGTTCTACCCCTAGAATACTATCGCTACACCAAGTTAAGACTACTGTTGAGATCAATCACTATGTTTGAGAGATTTCTAACTGTCTGATAGAAAAAATAGCTACCTACCAGGCGAATCTTGAACCCACACATTGATCATAGATGGGGGCGAAGAAGTTAATCCAGGTTCTTCGAATTCCACAAGCGCCACCGCACTAACCAAACCACCCACAACGTTTGAGCTATTTTCCAAGTTTCCAATTGAGATAAGAAACAAAATATACACCCGAGCCCTGGGGCCGCAGATCGTGTGCGCCATCAGGTCGAATGTCCGGCAAGAAGTCCAAATTGTACAAGATCTCACCTGGGTAGGTTAAGGCTCAGCTGACTTTAAGAGTCGTTGGGACTTGCGGTGTGGAAGAATCGATTGTAAAGAAACATTTGGCCAAGCGATGGATGAGATAGTTTTTTTCCGGAGCTTCTATTTGTAAACCCATAAAAATTACAGACGCTCACTAAAGTGAGGTGAAACCCCAAACTTGAACAAGATCAGAACATCTGAATTCATACGACCCAGTCAAAGCAATCCACCCAAAGACGCTCTTGATGATGAGTGGTAATGCCACCTATAATCCTCTACTATTGCCCAGCACCTCCTCTATAGCTTCTTCTACTAATAGTAGGTCAGACTGTAGCGCAGCGGCTACAAAGTGGAGGTCCTCGACCCAATATTACCCCAGCTCTCCCTCAATTCCTCCATCCAACACCAAGCCTTTTCGACCCTGGCCCATATCTCGCCTCTCTCATGCCACATCGCTCCCCGTACAAAGCATTATTTATACATTCAACGCTGCAAGCCTCCTGAAAAAATTGCCGTTCAATATTTCTTGGATTGGGCTCGCATTCTCGCGGCATCTCGAAAGGTATCCCTCGTCTCTGCTGCAAAGGGTCATTTATTCTTTGAAGTTGTGCATATATGAGGTAGCAGTTTGAGCCGGCAAGGAGATTTTGATGCCCGCAGGAAAATTCAATCATCCGGTACTGACACATCTTGCTTTGGGTCTATGAGACTGAGACTGAGATTTTAGATGTTGATGAGTGGTATAATTGTATTGAAGGCTTGACTCGAATAGCAAGAAGTCCGTATGTGATACCAGAGGCCCAGAGCGCAAATGACTGATAATTCCAGGCTTGTAAAAATTAAGACAGTTCAGAAGTACAAATACAGGAACCAGATCATTCATCCCGTCAGCTGGAGTTGAGATTGTCACATGAGAAATAGAACGTGGCGAAAGTCAGTCATCGAGATCTCTGAATCCGCAACTACATCCGCGATGAGCATACTCTGCGTTTGTACAATTCGGACCAGACCTCAGAGTTTCACCTGATCTTTGGTTGTCATTCAAACGATGACAGGACTTTTCGAATGGGTTTGGCTCCTTCCGAGCAGTAAGGACTCAAGAGGGGTAAGCATGAGGGATTGGGGGTTGATTGTCGAGAACATGATGAAAAAGGATTAATAAAATGTGAAGTGGTGGATTGCTGAAGAGCTGGGAATGACTTCACAGAGACCGATCCTGCAAACTCGTACTAGAACGACAAACAAAGGCCGCCAGACATGCGGGTAGCATTTTGTGTCCACAAGGTTTGGGACAAGGTGAGGTTTAGCTGGTGGTTCAACGATTTGTAAAATTTGCTATGTTATGCGATGGAGTTGAATATGGGAGACAAACGATGTGTTTGCCGCAAACGAAGTTCTGTTGTGTGACCATCGAAGAAATTATTTGCTTGAATTTTGGTTATATTATAAACTTGTGGGCCTCACGAGAAGTGAGACATGGTTAATAATATACAATTGCTAGGGTGGATGCAAGAGGGTATCTAAAGACCAATGCAATGCAGTTTACATGTAATCGTAACCCCACAAGCTTTACGATACTCTCCCATTTCTAATCTATTCCTCTTTCAAACCAAGCGCTCATGAAGTCGCTGGTAATGATCTGATGCCAATTCTATATCCTCCTCGTTCGGCGTGCGTCCAGTCCAATCAGCACCTGATTTCTTCGAAATGCTGAAAGCTTCTAATTTATCGACCAACTCGTCTGTGATAGCTTGTACATCAACTTCAAGGTAGCTCCGGAGGAATCCTCCTATTTCGGTGTTTTCGTGATTCCCGTGCAAGCCTTCCGAGCCAGCTGTCCCATAGATATTGACATCCACTGCCGAATGGCCATGGGTAGACCACCCTATCTGTGCTCTTCGGCTGATCATGTCCGCAAAGGTGTAAACGCTAAGTGGTGGATTGTCGATAAGTAACTTCAATTCCTCTTTGCTTGCATCAGTGATTCCCAAACCTTGTTCGACAAGCTTTTCACTAATAAATTTTCCAAGGTTGGCATGTTTTCCATTTTCGGCAATGTGGGCATTTAAAAGCCTGGCCAAATGTTCAGCTGAATGTGAGGCATTGACAAGAACTTCGGGGAACCATTTGTATTGTGGATATTGGGGGTGGATTTCTGTAAAGGTTAGAGCTATTGCTTGAAGTTGTGTGATCAGAACTTACGTCTTGCAACAGACAAGCCCCCAGTTTCATGGTCAGATGTTGCAATCAATATACCGTCATCCTCTGATCTTTCCAGAAACTCAACGACTGATTTAAAGGCTGCATCATAAGCTAGGACTTCATTGACCTGTGCAGCGGGATCGTTCCCATGTCCTGCGTGATCAATTCTGCTTCCTTCAATCATAAGGAAAAATCCCTTATCAGAGTCTGCAGTTGCAATTTCGAGAGCCTTTAACGCAGTTCGTGCCATCTCATCTAACGAAGGGTAGACATCATCCAGGTTTCGCCGATCAATCTCGAATGGAATATCTCTCTCCGCAAAAAGACCTAGTAACGGCAGCTTCACATCATTACCTAGGTCAAGTCTGTCAAAGTCCTTGCGGTTGTCAATGTAGGTCCACCCATAAGTATCCTGCGCAAGCTTCGTGATATCTCGGTCGTCTGCTCTGCATCCGCCTTCAGACGTGTTTGGGAGAAAATGACATCGACCACCGCCAAGCATAAGATCGACAACTAAAACTCTGTTAGATGCGGAATCACTCCACACCAGTATCACACTCACCTCGCCCTAGAGGATGCTCTCCAACTTCCTGTTGTGCAATCAAATCTTCCTCCATTCTGATTTTGACATGAGCAGCAAAGCAAGCAGGTGTTGCATCAGTGATATCCGTTGTCACAACCAGTCCAGTCATATATCCGGCCTTCTTCGCAGCCTCCAGCACTGTACCGCATGGCGTATGGTCCGGTAGCATAGATATGGCCCCGTTATAACTCTTCAGACCGCAGGAAAATGCCGTGGCGCCCGCAGCTGAGTCTGTAACAAGACTGCTTGTTGATCTCGTTCGAGAAGAGCCGATAAAGTGATGATCAAGAACAAGAGTGTCGTCGATAGGTAGTCCATCTGCATCATTAGTAGTGGTCGAGACTTGAAGTCTCGGAACTGACCTCGGTGTTGTCGAAAGGACCTGGCCATAGACAAGCTCGCTGGGCCCATACCATCGGAAACCATAAATATTAAGTTGCGCTTGCCAGTCGGCTTCACTAGTCCCTGGCCATTATGATGGAAGGATGCCTGGTGTTGTGATAATACGGCCAGAACAATAACTGCAGCCGTAGCTATCAAAGCCCACGTAAACAGCCCTATCTCTCTCCAAAGTCCAGGCCGACGTCGAGAGGAAGTAGAGTCCTTTCGCTGGCCTCTTAACAATGCCGTATCCTCATCCGCAGCACGCTCCTCGGAGTGTAGAGAAGAGTCTCTTCTGTTACTGGCAAACAAAGGTTCCGTGGGCGCCATATTCTAGTTCTGAGTCGCAAATCCGCTAGCAGGCTCCCACTCCAAAAGTCTAGGATTATACGAAAGAAGTTACAATAGATGAAAGACGAAGGTGCATTTTCTAGGAGGAAAACGATTTGGGTTTTAGGATGCCTGCGGTTTGCGATAGTGTTGACATGAGTTTTATCGTGGTCTTATCAACGCGATAAGGGTCGCGAGCCAAATACTTGGTACTGTACTAGTTGACTACCCGTAGGTCGCGCTAAGACATGCATTGATTATCACTTCGTACTTAAGTAAACGATATTATACTAATTATTAGGTTGACTTCAAACTTCTGTGCAACTCTCTCTATGCTCTTTGATATTCTCTAATTTATAGCCGTTGGGCTTACGAAGGTAGTATGTCCAATAGAACTCGCGCGAGAGTTTGGAGGCTAAAGGATGGAACCTCGAGATCTATTGTGATCTACAGCATCCTCAAATAATATTTTTCTTTTGGATAATGCTAGTATTAAAGTTGGTAACACTTGATAGAGCCATGGAGTAACTACTCAAGCCAAGCTATGTACTACACACATGGTAGAGGATCGGGTAGTTTCTTGTCCTACTCTCCACATGTTTAGAGCCCACAAGATGGCTGGTAGTCTTCTTGTTTCATGTAAGACAAGAATGAGCACACGACTAAAGGGCTAGAGAAGAAGTGCCTCCTCTCTGCGTTACCATCCTCTATGTCGGAATTTACCTATTATGGAATAACACATCACCTTTGCAACAATCCAGTAGTGCTGAAGGACGCATTCGATTTTTTGTTGTCAGATTGCGGTTGGAATTGGAGGTATTTATATGACGGGTAGGCGAAATTTGCACTCTCTCTGGGGACCAAACACAAAATGAGAACATATGAATAGCAAGACAACTAGATCTTAAGGAAAAAGCCCAAGTTAGCAGACCAGTCAATGAAGAGGAGTAATTAGATGAGAAAAAACGGTTCCTTCGTATACCAGAACAGACCAGAACAGACCAGAACAGATCAGAACAGATCAGAACAGAATGTATGCCTAGCCTCCACTAAGATCTAGTCATATTGACTATTTGGTCTCAAACATTCCCTCGTGGCAAGACGAATGCAAATAGTCTCCTTCACTTCATTTCTTGTAGATGTCCAGTTGTTTATCCGTCACGCAGTAATATCGGATCACGAAATGAGGAACGGTTTGTTGTTGGCAATCAAGTCTTCATAATTTGAGGGGCCTGAGATACAGCTGTTTTCCGCTGTTTCAATGCAAGCCTGCCCAATCAAACACCCAAAGCAATCGAATCAATCAACATCTCGCCCTTAACGCTTCTTTTGTTGAGACTCCTTGAGAACCTTCTTAACGATCTTCTGTTCCTCAATCAAGAATGCTCGGACAATGCGATCACGAACGCAGTTGGCACATCTCGATCCTCCGTATGCGCGCTGGACGGTCTTCTTTGGTCGGGAGATTTGGGAGTATTCGCGGGGTCGGAGAGCCGGGATCTGTCAAGGAAGTACAATGTTAGCTATTGTATGCATCTGCAGCGCGCCAAACTGTGGCCTGATGATCTCTCGATTCACAACGGAGATTTAGCCCTTCATTAATTGAAGCAGCCAGGAAGCAGTTGTGGTAATCAAGTGAGAGTCCGCTCAGCAGATTCCATCTAGTGCAACCAGCATCTTTGAGTCTTCTGATATGCGCGTTATAGATCACTTACACCTGGCAATTTGATTCCGCAATCTCCACACTTAGGAGCAGTTCCCGCCTATATTGAGTCAGTTTGCGATCTTGTTGTTGAGTGTCTCAAGAGTAAGGGCTCCTCCAGCATTTCCAGAGAGTTTGACTGACCTTCTTGATATGGAGATATCTGAGACTGCCACCAGGAGTCTTAACAACTCTGACCTTGTTGGACGAGGTGTTGTATCTGGAAAGTTCGGTCAGTTATGAAATGATGTTGGTGTCTTGGATGCGCGTGTCGAGTAGATTTGGCGCAGAATTGTTCGTCCTTGGTTTCAAAGTTTGGCAGTCACTTACGGGTTGCGGCGTCTGTAGGTCAATCTGTTGGACGACATCTTGACGGTGATTTCGTTCGTTGGTTGAGAGGTCGTTGTCGCGAAAAAATATCGTGAAGGTATTTTCAGAATTCGCTCACTGTTGTGTCGCGCGCTAGAGTGCTTACAGGTCAGCAAGCGAGAACTTAATTCACGTGATTAGGCCCACATAATCCCGGTAAAGTTAATTGTATCCTCGACTATGCTGTATTCGGTCTAGCAGAAGTCGAGAAGCGCGTTGGAATTTTGTATTCTTTTGCGCCAGTACACCAAGCAACGCCAGCGCCTTTTCGCCTCACAGCGCCTTTTCGCCTCACCACCCCTCACCCATCAACAGGAGTTTGGACAGTTCGACATTACATCAGTATGTCGTCGTCCATTCCACCCCCTCCACCTCCAGGATGGAGCTCTGGTCCTCCGTCGATGCTGGGGGCTCCTCCTTCCTCCTCATCAGCACCTCCTGGGTTTCGGCCCTCTCAAAATCCGCACGTAGCAAAGTTCGCGCAAAAAAAGAAGGAATGGTTACGAATGCAGCGAAACCGTTTCGGAGAGAAGCGGAAAGGAGGATTTGTTGAGACGCAGAAAGCGGATATGCCCCCAGAGCATTTACGAAAAATTGTGAAGGATATCGGGGATGTTTCACAGAAGAAGTTCAGCAGCGACAAGCGGAGTTATCTTGGAGCGCTGAAGTATATGCCTCATGCAGTCATGAAGCTGCTGGAGAATATGCCGATGCCCTGGGAGTCTGCAAGGGAGGTCAAGGTACTTTATCATGTTAATGGTTGTCTCACGCTGGTCAACGAGACCCCTCGAGTTATTGAACCAATTTTTCATGCACAGTGGGCTACGATGTGGGTGTGTATGCGAAGAGAAAAGAGCGACCGAAGACACTTCAAGCGGATGCGATTTCCACCTTTCGATGACGAAGAGCCACCCCTGTCTTGGTCAGAAAATATTGAGGATGTCGAACCTTTGGAGCCCATCCAGATGGAACTGGATGAAACAGAAGATGGTGCGGTGTTTGAGTGGCTCTACGAGAATCGACCCCTCCTCGATACGCCACATGTCAATGGCCCAAGTTACAAGGAGTGGAACCTCACATTGCCACAAATGGCAACCCTTTATCGGCTAAGCCACCAGCTACTGAGTGATCTTGTTGACAAGAATTACTTTCACATGTTTGAGCTCAACAGTTTTCTCACTGCGAAAGCACTCAATGTTGCTATTCCTGGAGGCCCTCGGTTTGAGCCCCTGTACAAAGATGTTGATCCAAATGATGAGGATTTTGGAGAGTTCAATGCCATCGATCGAATCATTTTCCGCGCGCCAATTCGCACAGAGTACCGGGTTGCATTCCCATTCTTGTACAACTCATTGCCACGAAGTGTTAAGCTTTCATGGTTTTCCCATCCTCAAATAGTCTACGTCAGGGCAGAAGATCCAAGTCTGCCGGCTTTCTATTTTGACCCGGTTATCAATCCGATCTCATCCAGATCAGTTGCGCCAAAAAATATCACAATCAGTCACGAGGATGAGATATTTGGTCGCGGTTCCAATGAGGAGCCTGAGGAGGACGCTTTCGAGCTACCAGATGATGTGGAACCTTTCCTAGCAGACGAAGAACTCTATACTAACGAGACTGCTTCCGCGATTGCGCTGTGGTGGGCTCCGTTTCCATTTGACCGACGGTCTGGTCGCATGGTTAGGGCACAGGATGTGCCTCTTGTAAAACAGTGGTATCTGGAGCATTGCCCTCAGGGTCAGCCGGTAAAAGTTCGAGTGTCGTATCAAAAACTCCTCAAGACCTTTGTCCTGAATGAGCTTCATAAAAAGAAGCCAAAAGCGCAAAGCAAGCAAAGCTTGATGAAATCTCTCAAACAAACTAAGTTCTTTCAACAAACGACGATCGACTGGGTGGAAGCTGGCCTTCAAGTCTGTCGCCAAGGCTTCAATATGCTCAACCTTCTGATTCATCGCAAGAATTTGACCTATCTACACTTAGATTACAACTTCAATCTTAAGCCAGTCAAGACTTTGACCACCAAGGAGCGAAAGAAGTCACGATTTGGAAATGCCTTCCATCTCATGCGTGAGATTCTCAAGCTGACAAAGTTGATCGTCGATGCTCAAGTACAATACCGACTTGGCAATATTGATGCGTTCCAACTTGCAGATGGTATTCTGTATGCTTTCAACCACGTGGGCCAACTGACAGGAATGTATCGATACAAGTACAAGCTCATGCACCAGATCAGATCCTGCAAAGATTTGAAACATTTGATATACTACCGATTCAACTCCGGTCCCGTCGGCAAAGGTCCCGGATGTGGATTCTGGGCCCCAGCATGGAGAGTTTGGTTATTTTTCATGCGTGGAATCATTCCACTGCTAGAGAGATGGCTTGGTAATCTTCTTTCCCGCCAGTTCGAGGGCCGACATAGCAAAGGTGTTGCTAAGACAGTAACTAAGCAACGAGTAGAGTCACATTTTGATCTCGAACTTCGGGCTTCAGTTATGGCTGATCTTATGGACATGATGCCTGAAGGCATCAAACAAAACAAGGTCAACACTGTGCTACAGCATCTATCAGAAGCTTGGAGATGTTGGAAGAGTAACATCCCCTGGAAAGTACCAGGGCTCCCAGCACCTATTGAGAATATCATTCTCCGATACGTGAAGAGCAAGGCAGATTGGTGGATTTCTGTGGCACACTACAACAGAGAGCGTATCCGCCGAGGTGCTACAGTTGACAAAACTGTTGCTAAGAAGAATTTGGGGCGTCTGACTCGACTTTGGCTCAAGGCTGAACAAGAGCGTCAACACAACTATATGAAGGATGGGCCTTATGTGTCATCTGAGGAAGCCGTTGCGATATACACCACGACAGTTCATTGGCTAGAATCCAGGAAATTCTCACCGATTCCATTTCCTAGTGTTTCCTACAAGCACGACACCAAGATTCTCATCCTCGCTCTCGAACGCCTCCGGGAGGCATACTCCGTGAAAGGTAGACTCAACCAGAGCCAACGTGAGGAACTTGCCCTTATTGAACAAGCTTACGACAGTCCGGGCACGACCTTAGAAAGAATTAAGCGCTTCCTTCTCACTCAAAGAGCCTTCAAGGAGGTGGGCATCGATATGAACGATAACTACAGCACAATCAATCCCGTGTATGATATCGAGCCAGTTGAGAAGATCAGCGATGCTTACTTAGATCAATACCTATGGTATCAAGCAGATCAACGACATCTGTTTCCAGCATGGATCAAGCCATCGGACTCCGAAGTCCCTCCTCTGCTAACTTACAAGTGGGCTCAAGGCATCAACAACCTGGACAAAGTTTGGGAGTCCACAAATGGCGAGTGCAACGTCATGATTGAGACTCAGCTCTCCAAGGTCTACGAGAAGATCGACCTCACTCTTTTGAATCGATTACTAAGGCTCATCATGGATCACAATCTTGCCGATTACATTTCCTCGAAGAATAATGTGCAGCTGACATACAAGGACATGAATCATGTCAACAGTTACGGCATGATTCGGGGTCTTCAGTTCTCTGCCTTCGTTTTCCAATACTACGGGCTTGTCCTTGATCTTCTGTTGCTGGGCTTGCAGCGCGCAAGCGAAATTGCAGGGCCACCACAAAGTCCGAATGACTTTCTCCAGTTCCGGGACCGCGAGACCGAGACAAGACATCCTATCCGTTTGTACACGAGATATATTGACCGTATCTGGGTGTTCTTCCGATTTACAGCAGACGAGTCGCGAGACCTCATTCAACGTTTCCTAACCGAGCAGCCGGACCCTAACTTTGAGAATGTCATCGGCTATCGCAACAAGAAATGTTGGCCGAGAGATTCACGGATGCGCCTCATGCGACACGATGTTAATTTGGGCCGCGCGGTGTTTTGGGACATGAAAAATAGGCTGCCAAGATCCGTGACTACGATTGAGTGGGACGACACATTTGCCAGCGTATACAGCAGAGATAACCCCAATTTGCTCTTTTCTATGTGTGGCTTTGAAGTACGGATCTTGCCAAAAATCCGGAACCAGAATGACGAATTTCCTGTTAAGGATAGTGTTTGGTCGCTGGTTGACAACACCAGCAAAGAGAGAACAGCTCACGCATTCCTCCAGGTTACTGAGGAAGACATTGCCAAATTTAATAATCGTATTCGACAGATTCTTATGTCTTCTGGATCCACAACATTCACAAAGATTGCTAATAAGTGGAATACTAGCTTGATAGCTCTGTTCACATACTATCGAGAAGCCGCTGTCTCGACAGTCAACCTTCTTGATACAATCGTGAAATGTGAGACTAAGATTCAAACTCGAGTCAAGATTGGTCTAAACTCAAAGATGCCATCTCGATTTCCTCCCGCCGTCTTCTACACACCAAAAGAACTTGGTGGTTTGGGTATGATCTCTGGTTCCCACATTCTCATTCCAACGAGTGACAAACGATGGTCAAAGCAGACGGATGTTGGCGTCACTCATTACCGTGCAGGCATGACTCATGATGAGGAGACCTTGATTCCAAATATATTCAGATATATCATTCCCTGGGAGGCCGAGTTCATTGATTCTCAACGAGTATGGACCGAGTATTCTCAAAAACGACAAGAAGCCAATCAACAGAATCGAAGACTTACACTTGAAGATCTTGAGGATAGTTGGGATCGTGGTTTACCTCGTATCAATACCCTGTTTCAGAAGGATAGGAGTACTTTGAGTTTCGACAAAGGTTTCCGTGCACGAACAGAATTCAAAACTTATCAATTGATGAAAAGCAACCCATTCTGGTGGACAAGTCAAAGACACGACGGAAAACTCTGGAATCTCAATGCATATCGTACTGATGTGATCCAAGCACTCGGGGGTGTTGAGACAATTTTAGAGCACACTTTATTCAAAGCAACTGCATTCCCATCATGGGAAGGTCTTTTCTGGGAGAAAGCATGTCTGGCGAAAGGCACGAAGCTCATACGCCACGATTTAACGGAGGTATTGGTGGAGGATGTCAAGGAAGGAGAAGTACTTTTGGGGCCTGATGGTGGTCCTAGAAGAGCCTTTAATATTGTCAATGGGGAGGAAAGACTCTATCGTATCAAGATAGGCTCCGGTATAGAAGACCTCGTCGTCACGCCAAATCACATCTTGGTCTTCCACCGGTCCGCATTGCCATCTTTGCCGAGCCAAAACTCAACTCAGCAGACGAGCCAGGCAGATGAAGAAGAAGATGATGATTTGAACCTAGAATCTTCAGAGGTCTCTGCTGGAGAACGCTTCGACGTCGTGCAAATGACTGCCGCTCAGTTTGGATCTCTTGACAAAAAGGAGAGAAGCAGGTACAGGCTCTTCAAATCAGCTGGCTTTGAATTGCCTCAGGAAGATGTACCGATCAACCCATACCTTCTGGGCTTTTGGCTGGGAGAGGGAAACCTCAAAAAGACCTCCCCAGGCGCTAACACACTCCTTGGAGCGCTTTCTCAGCTTGATCTTGTAAAGCCTGTCACAGCTCAAACGCCCAACGCTGACAAGAAGCGTATACCATCTATGTATCTGAAAAACTCGCGATCTGTCCGCCTCGCTGTTCTTGCAGGATTGATTGATTCCAACGGCTGGTTCATATATCCAGAGAATATGATTGGCTTGGCGCAGAGCGCACGCTGGCATACAGCGCTCTTCTTGGACACGGTGGCACTGGCTAGGTCATTAGGTCTTAGCGTCTTGACCACACAACGTATGATGAGTGACCCAAAGCATAGCAAACGCCTCCCTGTGCTTGTCGCTCAGATTTCTGGCAATCTAGCAGAAATCCCGTCTCTTCTACTCCGCAAGAAAGGAGTCGAACAATCAATCCCTCAAGCTAACAGCTTTGTTGTCAAGGATATTTCTCTTGAAACAGAGGCCACTGAATGGGCAGGCTTCCGGGTTGATCAAGACCAGCTCTACTTGCGCAACGACTATCTTGTTTTGCATAATAGTGGCTTCGAAGAGTAAGGCCCACCGTTAAACCCCAATTCCCTATTCTATCTCACAGCAATATGTGGGAACCACGGTCAACTTAAGTACTAATTTATTTGGCAGGTCGATGAAATTCAAAAAACTCACCAATGCCCAGAGATCTGGCCTGAACCAGATTCCTAACCGCCGATTCACTCTCTGGTGGTCTCCCACTATCAACCGGTAAGCTCCAGCTTCTGTCATTTGACTTACTGGTACTGATGTGACAACAGAGCCAATGTCTACGTGGGTTTCCAAGTTCAATTAGATTTGACTGGCATCTTCCTCCACGGTAAAATCCCGACCTTGAAGATTTCTCTCATCCAAATCTTCCGTGCCCATCTGTGGCAGAAGATTCATGAGTCTGTGGTGATGGATTTATGCCAAGTATTTGATCAAGAACTGGAGCAGCTGGGAATTGAGACTGTTCAGAAGGAGACGATCCATCCAAGAAAGTCGTACAAGATGAACAGCTCTTGTGCCGATATTCTTCTCTTTGCCAGCCACAAGTGGAACGTCACTCGCCCATCAATTCTCTTTGATACCAAGGATGTCATTGAGCCTACAACAACCAACAAATTTTGGGTTGATGTTCAATTGAGATATGGAGACTACGACTCCCACGATATCGAACGCTATGTGCGTGCGAAGTATCTCGATTATACGACTGACAGCATGAGTATTTATCCTTCAGCTACCGGTCTTATGATCGGTATCGATCTTGCGTACAATCTCTACTCTGCTTATGGCCAATACTTCCCCGGGCTGAAGACTCTGGTTCAACAAGCAATGGCGAAAATCATGAAGGCCAATCCAGCTTTGTATGTTCTTCGAGAACGTATTCGCAAGGGTTTGCAGCTGTATGCGTCTGAAAGTAACCAGGAGTTCTTGAACTCTCAAAATTATTCGGAACTTTTCAGCAATCAGATCCAGCTTTTCATTGACGATACCAACGTCTACCGTGTCACTATCCACAAGACCTTCGAGGGAAATTTGACAACCAAACCCATCAACGGCGCTATCTTCATTTTCAACCCGCGCACAGGTCAACTTTTCCTCAAAATCATTCACACGAGTGTCTGGGCTGGTCAGAAGCGTCTGGGACAATTAGCTAAATGGAAGACTGCCGAAGAAGTGGCTGCTCTCATTCGGTCCTTGCCAGTGGAAGAACAGCCAAAGCAGTTGATTGTCACACGTAAAGGCCTACTTGATCCTCTCGAAGTCCACTTACTCGATTTCCCCAATATTTCAATCCGTGCTTCCGAATTGCAACTCCCTTTCCAGGCTGCAATGAAAGTTGAAAAACTTGGTGACATGATTCTCCGAGCTACCGAGCCGCAAATGGTGCTATTCAACTTGTATGACGAATGGTTGAAATCAATTTCGTCATATACAGCATTCTCACGTCTTATTTTGATTCTTCGTGCTCTGCATGTAAATCAAGATAAGACGAAGTTGCTCTTACGACCAGATAAGACAGTGATCACTCAAGAGCATCACATTTGGCCTACGCTGTCAGATGAGGATTGGATCAAGGTTGAGACGCAATTACGAGATCTCATCTTGAATGACTATGGCAAGAAGAATAATGTCAATACATCAAGTTTGACGAGCAGTGAGGTACGGGACATCATTCTCGGAATGGAAATTAGTGCCCCGTCGATGCAACGTCAACAAGCTGCCGAAATTGAGAAGCAACAGCAAGAGCAGCAGCAGCTGACGGCTGTGACCACCAAGACCCAAAACGTCCACGGTGAAGATATCATTGTCACAACTACATCCCAATTCGAGCAACAGACCTTCGCATCAAAGACAGAGTGGAGAACTCGAGCCATTGCAACATCCAATCTTCGAACCCGAGCCAACAACATTTACATCTCCTCTGACGATATCAAAGAAGATGATCACTTTACATATATCATGCCGAAGAATATCCTCAAACGCTTCATCACGATTGCTGATCTGCGTGTGCAAGTAGCTGGTTACCTGTACGGTTCATCGCCTCCCGATAATGATCAAGTTAAGGAGATCCGATGCATTGTCATGGTTCCACAAATTGGAAGTACGCGCGACATCCAATTACCTCAGCAACTACCACAGCATGAGTACCTCGAACAAATGGAGCCTCTCGGAATCATTCACACTGTCTCTGGAAATGAACCGCCCTACATGACCGCAATGGATGTAACTCAACACGCTCGCCTCATGAATGCGCACAAATCATGGGATAAGAAGACGATTAGTATGACGGTTTCCTTCACGCCGGGTAGTGTATCCCTTTCTTCATGGGCACTTACACCACAAGGATACAAATGGGGTGCCGAGAATAAGGATATGGGCAGTGATCAGCCTCAAGGGTTCAGCACGAGCATGGGAGAGAAGTGCCAGCTATTGCTGAGTGACAAGATTCGAGGCTACTTCCTAGTACCCGAGAATAACTCGTGGAATTATAGCTTCATGGGAAGCGCTTTCGGGGGTCTTGAGAAGAAGCCGGTGCATGTTAAGATCGACACACCACTGCCATTCTACAGCGGACAACACCGACCTCTGCACTTCCAAAACTTTGCTGAGATGGAGGATCTTTGGGCGGATCATGATGATAATTTTGCATAGGGCAACGGAGGAAGAAACTAGGTAATCGAGGATCGCTCTCAGGTTGGCCTGGGAGCAGGGGAAATGAGCTCTGCGCTGATGATCGATGAGATCTGAAATTTTACACCATCGGATCTTGGTACGGGCGTTTTTTGATCGGAGGCTGTGGCGTCATTATGTAGTGTAGTATATGTATAAGCGTGTAATACTAAGCACCCATTATTATGAAGTCTGAGAGCATATCATAAAGAAAAGATGTGAACGATGATGCTCACGTGCCTGAAAGATTTCCATCTCAGGTTATCGGTTGCATCTTCGAGGTTTGGGTCTGGGTCTGTGTCTGCGTGGTGATTCAGCAGGCGAAAGGTACAATAATGTCCGTACTTCGTACAGTACTCGTCTAGAGAGTGATTCGGTAAGGAGTTGATGGTTCCATCCGGGAGATCAAATGTGATGTCTCTCTCAAGTCATGCAGACGGCTTCCCAAGTCTCCCAAGTCAAGTTTCATAGAAGTGGAGTGGATAGATACATACAGTACCCCTGGCCTGTGGCTGCATCCGCATTACATCTGACAGCCCGTCGCGCGTTCAAATCGGTGGTTCGTACGAAGTAAATCATGCAGGAACCCATAGCTTGCAGCGACAGTAACTTGGCCTTGTCATTTATTTCAGTGGTGGGAAATTATTAATTTCTAAATTGAGATACAGTAGAGATGTACAGTACTGTATCGATGAGTGATGCTACACCTACACTCCCAACCGGCTAATCGTACTATACTGTATATTGCAACCCCACAAGCAATCCACCTGGGCAATACAGTACTGTACAGTATCATTCCAACCACAACCCACCGCATTGTAAATGCTTCCACGATCAAGCTAGAACAACCCAAGAAGCACCCTAATCCATCATCTTAATTAAAATCCAACTCTAAAGCATGTCCCCGTCTCCTCCTTTTGTTTGGTTTCGACTTTACTTCCTACTCTACTGTATCTCCACTCTGACCCACCAGTCCTCGTCCTCCTCCCATGTTCCCATGCATGTACAGTAATAATGTACTCCTGTTCGTACGAAGTAAGTCCAAAACACCCTCTCTCTTCTCCGACACTCAGACTCCGAGTCAAAACACGAACACAAAACCCCCCCTCCCCTCGATCAATCCACCCATCGAGACAGATCATAAACTCCATTCGCCGACAGACTCCGATGAATACAGTACGAAGTACTGTAACCTCTGACAGATGCGGATCCTCTTCCAAGATAAATCTTCGCGCCGCTGGCTTCCCCTGCTCGGTAGCAGAGGGACCCTGGCCTGACTTTTGGCCCTTTGCTTAGAATTACAGTATTCCAGCACCAAGTACTCGTTACCACCAAAGCATATGATACAATATCATACTTCGTTCACCTCGGGATACCCTACAACCCGGGGATCATCACAGCCATTCTATTATGCCTTAAGCTCTAGTATCTGGGATGTTTGACCCTTCCTGCCTCCACTATCTACCCATGAAATGGGATCGTGGCCACTTCAGCTTCATCGCTCGTCAGCAGCATTGAAAGGCAATATCATGCCAATATTAATGCGAGCCGGGGGCAAGGTTAGGGATAGGGGGTCAAGGAGAGTCAATCGTTCCGCCAGATGATGAATACGATGATCAACGATCTTAAGTGTTATGATGGCATATTCGGAATCATCCACCACACCAGTCTTCTTGCGCGCCATGAGGCTCACGCGACGCGACCGAACTTCAGAAGAGGATGATCATGACGCTTCCACCAGAAGCGCTAAGAGGTAACAATGCAAACCGCGAACGCATTAACCAGTATTGCAAATACTTGCTAGCATAACCTTACGGCATAGCCAGATGAGTTCCATCTGATCGTCCCTTCAAACGATGCACTGGCGAGCTTCACATTTCATTCCTGGGCAGTCCCAAATGCAGCCGCAGCAGGAGTCGCAATCGTTCATGGATCGAATGCCATGAATGATTGATTCATTGATTGACTGACTGACTCTCTGCCCGATTCTTCTAGCTTGTGTGCTGCCACCTAGTGGGCTGGCCCTTGCTGCGCAAAAAAAGTTTAACGCTGCATGGCAATTGTATTTCTGATAGTGGTTTATTTATTTATGTTTTCTTCGGCTCACTTCTTTGGGTGCTGCATTATATCGTCATTTCCGTCGTCGAGCCTCTTTGCCCTATCGATATCGATTGCCAGTCTGCACGTCTATTCTAGAATATAGGGTAACCCTGCGCATAAGATCCAAATCTCTCGCCTTGTGGGCAATGCTTGGAAGCGATTCAAGCTATCAGGAACCACGGGGGGGGGGGGGAGTGTGCTGCCCCTGTCTATCACCATAACCCATCCCATCCCATCTTCAGCCATACAAATTCAGATACAGATGCAGACCCCTTCACCAAACCCACAATCTTTCTTCCCGTACCACTGTACACCCTGCTACTGTACTATCATACCGTGCCGAATCATGCCTGTTAGCCTCTTCTTCCCTCTTCCCAGCCCACAAGTCAAGTGCCACTGCCGCCCGGCCCTTGTTGGTTTGAGATGCTTCCAATCTTCCAGCAAAAGCTTCCATCCCATCCAGCAGAACGAATGCATTGGAAAGGAAAGCTGACCCACTGCCCATCCACATCCACATCCCATTCATCATCCTTGCCCGTGACTGTCCCCGTTCTTGTTGTCCCTGTCTGTCAAAGGCTACTTTTGATGCCCATGCTCCTGTCCCGGCTCGGGATCTCCTGTGCTTGGTTTCCCAATCTGGCTTGAGAGGACCCAGGGCATAATCCGAAAGTCGATGGTCTCCCAAGTATCTGCCCACATGCGTCAACCACCTTACACACTCTGTCTCGTCCATGGCGAATCACTGGTGTGCTTTAAGTAACTCTTCAGACGGGCCCGCGCCTTTAATTACTGGCCTACGGCATTCTTGTCAATGCCCGAATAATCCAAAGATCAGACGACAGATATAATGCAAAGGTGTGCCCTCCATACACTTCCTATGGTATCTCGATACACTCATTCCCGGTCAACGACAAATCTACCGCTCACTTGCGGGATAGTCAGTGTCCCTCACTACGACGGAAACCTCACGGAAGAAGGTTGAACCCATTTGTTTCGAGTCTCATCGGCCCTATGCCCTATGCCCTACTCGGCTTTACGGTCAAGCACTACCTATAATACAGAGGCATATACCCAACGAAACGATCTTCGTCTCGCAAGACCTGAAAGCAAACAAGCGACACAGCACTCAACACCCTTCTGTCAGAAAACGTCAGCAGTGATTCACGCGACCACATAGCTGTGATCCAGCAAGTAGTATTACTGCCCCCAGCGACCTGCGAGAGCAGTTCGCTGTGGCGGAATCCATGCATGTCTGGCTATCGACCAGGCCACGAACAAGGCCACGATCCTTATATCGACTATGCTGCCCCTCACGAAGCTCATCCCGAAGAGCGCGTCTTTGTGTCTCATGTACAAGATATCCAGCACGGCGGCGCACAAAACCTCACTCCCTTACACGAGCAGCAGCTGGCGGCGCAACAACATCATCACCAGCAGCAACAGCAACAGCAACAGCAACAACAGCAGCAGCAACAACATCACCACCACCAACAACACCAAGTCTACGCCGATCACCCTATGGCCCACCACCAGTCCCCTCAGTTTGGTGGTGGGCAGGGAATGATGTATGGCCCTCCTCGATTACAACAACCTGCTGGGACCAAGAGGTCGAGGCCTGATGAGTTGGAGTCGGAGATGGAGGGCCTGCCCGGACAGCAAATGCAGATGGGAGAGATGCAAGGCATGTCCTCACAGATGCCTCCGCAATCCATGGTGGGAGTAGGTGGTTACGGTGCGCAGCCAATACAATACCATACGCATCCTCTGCCGAACCAAGGTCATCGATCGAAAATGCCGCGGATGAGTGAAGGAGATTCTATGGGTGGCCCAAGTGGAAGTGCACCAAGTGTAATTGGACTGGAAGGCATGCCACAACCAGCTCCGCGACCCCGCGGACCCAAATTAAAGTTCACCCCTGAGGATGATGCATTGCTGGTGGATCTCAAGGAGAATAAGTCGTTGACCTGGAAACAAATTGCGGAGTTTTTCCCGGGTCGCTCTTCGGGCACCTTGCAGGTCCGTTACTGTACCAAATTGAAGGCCAAGACGACCCAATGGACAGAAGAAACCGTAAGTCCAGTCTAATCCTCAAACGAGCGCGCAAGGAGTATCCTAACATTCGCCAGATTCAAAAACTTCGGACAGCTCTTCACGACTACGAGCAGGAGAAGTGGCGCATTGTCGCACAGAAAGTCGGCACAGGCTTCACGTCGGCTGCTTGCAAGGAAAAGGCCAGAGAATTATAACATTCAGCGTCTCCAGCAGAAGCACCCGCTTCTGACCTTGGGGACACAGAATATTAGCTCAAAGCAACATGACATCTCAGATATGTCTCGGCCTTGCACAGACAGGTCTCTTCGAACTCGCCATCCACATTTCCTAACCATTCGCCGCCACTCAACACCATCGACAACGAAGACGGGGGTCACTCCGAGTCTCATTGTACAGTACACACATCAAGAAAGTACGATTACTTCACACTCAATTACATACACATTACACACATTATCCTTTATTATGACACGCTCTCACGCGACTGGGGCGCGCAAAACCTATTTACCTTTCTTTACGTATACCGTACACACTCTTAATTTTCCACCCTCTATAGACTTATCCCGCTATGAACCACGACTCTCAATGTCAAGACTAATGAATAAAACAACTCTCGGGTCGGCTACATATTCTTTTTCTCCGCTGGTTGGATTCTGGGGCTTACCTTGCTCGTGCTCGCCTGGAAATAATGGCAGGGTTGAAGATACATGCAAGCGAGCACGGAGCAAGCGAGAGGGAAGGAAGAGATGATGAAATATGTCACTGGATGAAAGGGGGTCTGGCAGACAGGCGAAGCATGGGAAGGCGCAAAATGGTGAAGAGGAGTGCTTGGGGTGGAATTGGTGGTGGTTTATGTTGTTTGCTTGGTCGGTCGGGTCACTCGGGTCCGGCAAGTTGATTTGTTATATGTATACATTTGGGGACGAGCTACATTGTTATATACCCACACACGCAGGCAGGAAAGTTCCCGTCATGTGGTGGTGGTAATTTATGATAGGATGAGAGAGAGAAGGAAAGGAAAGAAGGAAGGAAGGGAAGAAAGAAAGCATGTGGTCTGCGATGTGATAGAGATTCATGCTTTCTTCTTCTTCTTCTCCTTCTTCAACTCTCATTTTTCAGCGCTACTTAAGCAACAAAATAGCTAAATAATTAATACTTTAATGGACTCGTACTCTTGTCCCCCCCCCTCCTTTTTCCCTTTATAAAAATATGCTTTTTCTTCTCTTCTTCTTAATTTTCCCCATTTTTTTTTTTTCTTTTTCTATTCCTCCACACACACACACACGCACATATTCCACAGATCAAGAAATCCAAAAAATTCCCAACCTCCATCCAATTAACACAAGAATAACTTTTTTTTTCCGTCTCTTTTTTTCCATATCTATATCCATCCTCATTGATTCCAGCCATTCTTCAGTTTCGATAAATATCATTTCTGCGGTAGCTGGGGAAAGGAATGAATTACTGTAAGCGAGGCTGGCTGACTGACTACGCCCTTATGATTATGCGTTCGTTCTATCATTCATTCGTTCATTCATTCATTCATTCATGCATGTTATATGGAATCATTCGATGAGGTAATATAATCGAAGCTCTTTTTTTCCTTTCTTTTTTTCTTCTTGCATTACATTGCATGTATTTTATTCATCGGGTACTAACTAGCTAGCAATAATTACTGTACAGTACTCGAGTTTTTATTCGAGCAAGATACATACTGTACATGCATGTACAGTAATCCACTTTTTGCGCTTTGACGTCACAGTGCTGGGCGGCACGGCGCTGGACTTCATTTTTGGTTAGGGTCTAGTAGTCTACTCGTAGTACTGTATCCTTGAGGATGGTAGCGAGGAGGAGATATGACATGGCATGACAAGACAAGATAACGTAGGTTTTCTTTTCGTTTAATGTTTTACTATTATTAATTGTGCAGTATTGCTGGGTGGTGTACGTGCCCGTTTGTTTCGTTTCGTTTCAACATATCCAGGCCAGGGCTCGGCTGGTTGGACGAAGCTTGAGGCAAGCTTGGATACCTATTCTGCCGCGCGTATAGTCCTTTTTTGCTCATGGAGTAAAGGAAAAAGAACACGTGGGTTGATCTCTTTGGGGCTATGCTTACTATTATTTTAAGTCCTGTATAGATTGCATTGATGCTAGAAATTTGAATCTTCTTGATTAAGTACTGTCTGCGGTTCTGTACTGTAACAAGGGTTTGTGGCTGTGCACCAGAGTGGGGAAAGGAAGCGAGAGGAACTCTTCAGCTTACTGTAAGCTGGGTCATTATTGTATTGTGTCTATATACGGAACCCCAAAACTTAGTTTTTTATTTTTTTATTTCTCCGAGATGAAATAAAATTCATGTAAATCATGTAGATTCTTGTTTGAGAAATATTATGGTGTGGATGCCAAGTTGGAAAGTTGGAAAGTTGGTCTATCCTGGCCTTGGGTCAAGCTCAAGCTATTGATTGTGGAGAATGACCTGGAAAAAAGCTATTTTGGGCTGGTGGGGTTAGAGTATAGATAGGAGGATTACTGCTTGAATAATCTATTATTGAGTTGGATTTAGCATTCCACTTTTGGACCAATTTGGGTCTGTGGATTATTCGATCCTGGCAGAGATCTTTGCAATTACGAACTGCTGGCTTTAGAGAATGCCGAGCTAAGCGAAGAACAATTCTGCTCTTGTTTTTGAGGCGGGTCTTGCGGGTATTCTGTCACTGCTGCTTATGTTGCATAGATTGTTGTATTGGGCGCAAGCAGTTGTATGGAGGGAGCCACTAGAAGTCTCGAGAGGCTAGCATTCTCAGTGGTGATGCAAACCTTCCGAATGGATAAACATTGATATGCGAACGACGATGTGTGGTGTTGACTACAAGCCGACAAAGACATTGAGATCCTTGGACATTAACATAAGTCTCTTAAGCTTATCAGACTCTGTTCGAATGTAAAATAATAGACCTTTGGCAAATGGAATTATGTGCGGGTCGTTGAATTGGCATTCACCACCAGCCTTGGAAGCTATATCATGTAACTTTATAGCCCAGCGGAAGTCGGCAAGTCGACATACCAAACCGAGTGAATCGAACTGAAGAATTTTTTAATGGCATTGAATCACCTCCGCAGCTTTATGTATATTGCTTAACTCTCAGCCTTACCGTGACGTTTTCCCCACGAAGTTATTTTCGATCTGCCTCGCAATGGAAGCGCGCTGTGGAGCCCGAAAGCACAACAATCTGAACGATACGATCGGGTTGGGGACACAAGATATAGAACTACACCAGAAAGACGATCCAAGGTTTACTCACATAAGGCCATCAAGGATGTTTGATCAAGAAGATGACAGAAACTGCGACTCGATTTGCAAATCTTTGCTACTTGGCAGGCCTCCTGGAGACAAGGACATTCGAAACTGGCAAAGAGGATTTGAAGGCGACACTCTCAGCTGCTGTTAATGATTGGAACCATAAACAGTACTCAACACTTGCTCAGATGCTTGGTCCGGGCATGCTTTACGATATCACAATCAGCTCAAAGCGTCAAGTTCACTTGCGATCGGGGAAGATCAGATTGGGGAGTAGGTAACAACCAGCATATACACCAGGCCCAGATCTACCCTTCTCAAAACGAGACCAGCCCAGTTCCGAGTTCGCAAATTTTATTATGCTGTTGAATTTCCTGGAAGACGGAGGTCGCTTGTTCGCATCTGCCAAAGAGTTAGATAAGTTCTGTGCCAAAAAAATGTAGCGAGGCTCACTGTATGAACAGAGACTAATAGACCCTACTGCTACGATCAACCTCGGAATTCCGAACAAAGGAAGCACATTTATCACAAGAATAGAAGCATACCGGGATACACATCAGAGACTGGAGATTGAAATTTCAAACAATTCAAGGAGGCTTTGCAACTTGCTGTACACCACTGGACGATACCCTCCTCATCATCGACCAAGTTCTTGGATTCAAAAGCAGGAAACGAATAAATTCCGGTCCAAATATGCAGACAGATATCAACTGAGTCTCGCTGTTCTACTGGACGACACCTTGCGACCGATATCAGCATCATGGTAGCATACTTATGCCACCTGTGTCCCAGTACCTTCGATGGGTTGTCTTCCTTCTGTTTATCAGCAGTATTCATCGACACTTCAAAAAGATACATCGCGAATGGGGAGACCAATACGAAGATACACACCGAAGATGTGGAGAAGAGCGTGGGGTGCTAGGAAAGAGAAAGATTTTGATGTGCGATGAAGGCCTGGCCGCCTGGGTCAGACTGCAGCGTGAAAGAAAGTCTTGAAAACGTGTATGAAGAAGGCAGTTGGCGTGGATGGGAAAGACATGGTCGCGAGCAGTGATGCGGCAAGATTCCCAAGAAAAAAGAGACCTCGATGTTATTTCTTCGAAGAAATAATTCGACGGGGCATACCGCAAAGAGGAATGAGAGGACCTACAGTGGAGGTTTTGCAGAATTGCCGGAGGTGTGAATGATGTTTAAACAATGAGAAAGGAACAATTCAGGTACGAGATGTCCCCTTCAAAACTGCTTGTCGAGCATTAAAAAAAAGATGGCACTACAAGATCATATAACGCGTGCATGCGCATAACAGCATTGAAAAAAGAAAACCCAGCGCGAAGGAGAAAAATTAAAAACGAGTCATTCCCTAGCAAAATGATTTGATCAAATGCCGTATCATTACGAGACCGAGTGAGTTGTGACCACATCTCGAGTGCATCATGAGCATTGGTGGGAGATAGTTTTGCAAAGGGTGTTTATAAAGTGAGATAACAAAAACCCTTTCACCCAGGGGCGCGAGGAACGAGTTCTCCTTGTTAGTTCAAACTGGGCTCGCAGGGTCAACTTGGGCGGATATATGTGCACTTCTATCAACAAAGAAGTCACATAGGTAGAATGGTTAAAAAAATTCGACAAAAGATGTAGGCAATTCGAAAACGGCGGGCCGAACTTTTTTATTTATTTTTTATTTTTTTTGGAAAATCAGGATTCAAATTGTTTTCTTTTTAAAAGGTGTGAGTGAATATTGCGGGTTGAGTGAGATTCATTCTTTTTTTGGAGTTTGTTTTGTGGTATTTTTTTCGATATCTCGTTTGTTGTTGTTTTCTTTCGGGGCCCGTTAAGCGAGACGCGCTGAGAGCATAGGAACTCGCGACACTTGCGAAATGCTTTGCAGAACTGTAGGATGGTGTTTGAAAACACTCGGATCGCGGTAAAAGAACTGTCTATCTATGTTGGTATATTATGTTAAAATCATTGGCGCGAGGAGAGATCTTCTTTTCCAGAGCCAAACATGATCGATGCTGGACAGTCAATTTTCTCCAAAGGTACAGCCACTGTTCCCGACATGCTACTCTCCCATATTTTTATTGACCTGGAGCTGGATACTGCCACGGCCAGATGGCTCTAATTTATCTCAAACTCTCCCTCTTGATTCGAAAAAAGTCATTAACTTATCCTAAGTGCACAGGGTATGCAGTGGAACTTCACTATCACACACAACCTACCCAATCTTGGATACTAAGAAAAATGCCGACAAATTGCATCATGGCAGCTTCAATATTTATCATGATTGCAATCACACGGTGGCACACACAGAAAGTCTCGCCAATTCTCATTGAACGAGAGAAGAAAAATGCATATTCACGGATAACTCAGTATTACTTCACTTGGTATTCATCAGGAAAAGGAGGCGATGCAACGAATAGGCCAGATATACAGTTTTATAAATAAAATTTGCCGAAAGCAAAGAGGAAATCGGTTCAGACAGCTACAACTTCATTATCTGTGGTACCAAAGGTGAGGGGATTCTAAATTGGGTGGTACAATGGTATTAGGTTGGTTGAGTACACTTGATAGCTGTCTCTGCCGAGTATATTCATCTGCTTCCTTGTACCTTGCAGTGACTGACTTTGGGAGGTATGCTTCCGATGATTTCCTACATGAGATGGCATTTCTTTCATAGAGTAAAGAAGATGAATGGCAAGATGTTGGAATTTGTAAGTCTGAATGTGGTCTAGACCTTTGGCGCGGGATACCGCGTTGAGATGACTGAACACTCTGTGGTATTCGGTTTGAACCTTACAACTTTACCTATCTCCAAGTACAATATTTTTGTTGACTTTACAGAAACTGAGCTGAGACGGGATGGACAACATAGATATGAACAGTTCTAGGACCGGCACTCCCATGTTTCCGGAAGCGGTAGTACGCTAGATTTCAGACGTGTTATTATCGAATGCCCTTTCTATCTATGGCCACTTGAATGCTGTAATTGTCAGTTGCGCCGCACATTTATTTCTCGTCGATGAAACCAAAGTCATATCTGAAAGAGCTTATATTGATCTTCGTGAATAAGCCCAGTAACCTCTCCACGGTAGACGCCACTCCCTTGTACGTAGCTCTGGGCGAAAAACGTCAAAATCGTGCTTTTCGAGCTTCTCTAGCCAAAGTCTAGTTGATAATGCTGGCATCAGTACGCCAAAGCCACGCTCAATGTCATCTGCCTGCGAATGATCGTTGGAACTGGGTTCAGAATATTGATGACCTTCCTCGCCTTCATGTTCAAAATCATGCCCTGCGTCTTTCCCCTGTTGCAAGTTCTTTAACATTTCTCTTGCTGTAATTAAATGGTCATTTGCTCGAGTTGCAACAGTAAAGATAGCATCCTTCAAGCCCGGAGCTTCAGCCCCTTGCCTGAAGACTTCTTCCTCCTTTACCCCAGCTTCTGCCATGACGTCTAAAGGGAGTGTGACGGAACCCTGTCTCCCTCTTGTATTTCCACCAGCGGCTGCTGTATTATTGCTGTGATGATTTGGAGGTGGTGGGAATGCAAGTAGAGGCAGACCTCTGAGCACTGCAGCAATCCCGGTGGCCTTTCCTATATGACTTGCGACATGGTCTGCTGCTATTGAGTGCAGTGGAAGAGATGCTAATGTCAAGTACATCAACGTAGAGTATGTGTTTTCCGCGTAAGATTCTAGGTCGTCCATACTTGCATATGGCCTATCATCCATATATCTCTCCCTTGCATTTATCACCTTCATGAACCAGCCTTTCATAACACTTGTACTAAGTCCTGGATGTCGTTCTTGGAGGGATCGTAGAGCGCAATAGAGCAGAATTGCCACGGGCTCTTTCGGAGGGGTATTGGCAAATGTTCGAGTTATGTTGTCACGCCAGAATTGCATGCGTAGGGCACCAACAGTGGGAGTTGAAACAAGATCCGGTATTCGGGCAAGCTCAACATTGAGTGCTCGGATTGAAAGGTAGGCATCTCTAGCTGATGGAGGCACAAAAGTTTGGAGGGTGTAGGATGGGGAGTCAAATTTCCTAGTAATATTTAGCTCACCGCAGATCAACTGGTAAGGTATAGACTCACTGCAGAAGACTTGCACAATATAAACGAGCTGCTTTGATGTCTGCATCTGTTATTCGAGACGGATGAGGAGCTGGAGTGCTGTACGAAGTAGTGGCATATGTCCGTCTGACATACTGACACAAATCAGAGCGAAATTGAAGTCGTACTTTTACTATTGTAGAATGCATTACAGTAAAAAGAAAATTGAATTACAAATACAAGAAAGAGGAGTGGTGGTGGTTGCCAAAGTGGCTATGTCAAACAAAGCAAACTTCCAGGACGTCAGCGAAAAAACCATTTACGCGAGGATCGCGGGCGCGTCTACCTCAAGACGACATCAACAATTGGAATGAGCACACAGACCTCAACGATATGGATATGAATTTCGCAGATACAGAGGAACCTCCTGCTAAGAAAAGAAGATTCTTCACCGAGAAAGCGGACATATTAGATGGCCCTTCGGCTCACGATACATCTTTACCAGACGAAATCGACGCGTTCCTCCCCCAGCACTCCACCCGGGATCTAAATAGATCGAATCAACCAGAAATCGAAGCATTGCCAAACAAAAAACCTACCTCAAATGAGTCAATTCGAAGCGATGGTCCGATCGGCTTCGATCAGGAAGCGTTCGAGAGCTTTGTGGGAGACAAAGTATCATCTGAAATGTTGACAAAGCTTCGGGTAGCATCTGGGGATAATATGGAGAGAGCTGTCAATATGTACTTCGATGGATCATGGAAAACTTCTGCATCGGTCTCTGAATCTTCTCAAAAAATGTTAGAATTAAGATCAATAATGTTGAACGGATATGCTAAGCCTGGTTCCATTGGGGGCAGTAAGGAAACTACACCAGCGAGACGGAAGAGCTCAACCCCAGATTTGAAAAATTATATGCCCGACTATCGGTACGTTGGGGCCTTTGGAGTCGAAGGGTGGGCAACGAGGAGTGGGACAACATTGATAAAACATGGAGAAGTTGTGCGCATTGAGAGACAGAAGATATTGCCACCCAAGGCTCCCATTGGAAAAGGCAAAGGCAGACCGGCACTGGTGCAGGTACTTCCGAAACCGGGTAGTGCTGCTGCCAAACGGGTAGATGTTATTGTACGTTTCACCAATTCGAAGGGGGATGAAATTGGAAGACTCTCGAGAGAAGTTGCAAACTGGGTCTCGACACTGCTGGATCAGAAAATCTGTCGATTTGAGGGAACTTGTGTTTACGCGCCGGAAAGGATCCGCACGAACGATACTATCTTCTTACAGCTAAGGTGCTCGTTGCTCAGATCTGCTTTTGATAATGGTGGCTTCAAGGCACCAGAGAACCGCCAGACCGGCCTCTTCGAGCAGAAAGAGTCTGCAGAAGAGAAGGAGCTACGTTTACGGCAGGTGTCTCTAGTAAAATTGTTCGAGGAGGTGAGTCTACTACCTTCGAGGACGTCAGAAGCTACAGCCAAGCATAAGCGAGAGGGACTACTCCAGGCTACGGAAGTCGCAGAACAATACGAAAATCAGAAGGGCAAAAAAAATGACTCGACGCCGAACGGGGGATCTTCTTCCCCTTCCGAGGAGGTCGAGGATGGGAAAGAGCTAGAGCAAGATCAGTTGGACACCCTGTATAAGAAGGCACAATCATTCGACTTCAATGCTCCAGCCGCAGAGCCGGCAGATACGTTTGTTATGGATCTACGTCAATATCAGAAGCAGGCTCTGTATTGGATGAGGTCAAAAGAGAAGGACGAGAAAGACGAGAACAGGGAAGAGTCAATGCATCCACTGTGGGAAGAATATACTTGGCCTCTCAAAGATATGGATGATAAAGACCTTCCTAGAGTTGTCAACCAAGAGACTTTCTACGTCAATCCTTACTCCGGCGAGCTTTCACTCAAGTTTCCTGTTCAAGAGCAGCACTGTCTCGGCGGTGTTCTTGCCGATGAGATGGGCTTGGGCAAGACAATCGAGATGATGAGTTTGATACACTCTCATAAGTCCGAGGTTGCGACGAGACTTCAAAGAACTCGTAGTTTAGTGTCGGTAAATGCCCTTCCAAGACTCCCAGAAAACTCATCTGCCGTGGAGCCAGCACCCTGTACTACCCTAGTTGTGGCACCGATGTCCCTCCTGGCTCAGTGGCAGAGTGAAGCCGAGAATGCCTCCAAAGAGGGAACGATGAAAAGCATTGTCTATTATGGGACCGATAAATCGGCGAATTTGCAAACTTTGTGTTGCGAAGCAAATGCTGCTACTGCACCAAATATTATTATAACGAGTTATGGTGTGGTCCTCTCAGAATATAATCAAGTTGTGGCTAGAAATGGCGACAGAGGTTCTCATGGCGGACTATTCTCCCTAAAATATTTTCGCATTATCTTAGATGAAGCGCACTACATCAAAAACCGACAAAGCAAGACCGCCAAAGCCTGCTACGAACTCGATGCAGAGCATAGATGGGTACTGACAGGTACTCCCATCGTCAATCGCCTGGAAGATCTTTTTAGCCTCGTTCGATTCCTTAGAGTTGAGCCGTGGAGCAATTTCTCATTCTGGAAAACGTTTATAACGGTGCCGTTCGAATCGAAGGACTTTATGCGCGCTCTTGACGTGGTACAGACTGTCTTGGAGCCCCTTGTTCTTCGTCGGACTAAAGATATGAAGACTCCCACTGGAGAAGCTCTTGTGCCTCTTCCTCTCAAAACCATGGAAATTATGGACATTGAACTTTCAGCTCCAGAACGAGAGGTTTATGATCACATCTTTACCCGAGCAAAGCGAACCTTCGCTGCAAACGTCGAAGCTGGGACGGTCTTGAAAGCCTATACCAGCATCTTTGCTCAAATTCTCCGTCTTCGTCAAACGTGCTGTCATCCCATTTTAACTAGAAATCAGAATCTTGTGGCAGACGAGGAGGAAGCCGCCGAATTAGCAGATGCCGCCAGTGGACTGGCAGATGATATGGATTTGCAGTCTCTTCTCGAACGCTTTACGGCAGCGACAGATGACCCTGCTGATGCAAATATCTTCGGCGCCCACGCTTTAGAACAGATTCGCGATGAGGCAGATAACGAATGCCCAATCTGCTCCGAAGAGCCTATGATCGAACAAACAGTTACGGGGTGTTGGCACTCAGCTTGCAAGAAATGCTTGCTTGACTACATAGCTCACCAGACAGAAAAAGGTGAGCAGCCTCGCTGCTTTAATTGCCGGAAGACCCTCAACACTCGGGATATCTTCGAGGTCGTGAAAGATGAAAGCCACCCCGAAAGCCTCAATGGCAAGCCAAGAGTTGTCCTTCAGCGATTAGGGTCGAACTCTTCAGCAAAAGTCGGCGCTCTTCTTACAAGTCTCAAATCCTTGAGGCAAGATCTCCCTGGCACGAAATCAGTCGTCTTCTCCCAGTTCACTTCGTTTCTCTCACTCATCGAGCCCGCGCTTGACCGAGCCTCGATTCCCTTCCTCCGATTCGATGGTTCGATGGCACAGAAAACTCGCAAAGCAGTTATCGAAGAATTTACGACTAGCAAGAAAGGTATGGTTCTCTTGTTGAGCTTGCGAGCCGGAGGAGTCGGCTTGAACTTGACGATGGCAAAGAGAGTGTACATGATGGATCCTTGGTGGAGTTTTGCCGTCGAAGCACAAGCTATTGATCGAGTGCATCGCATGGGACAGACGGATGAAGTGAAGGTATGCAGGTTCATCGTGAAGGACAGCATTGAGGAGAAGATGTTGAAAATCCAGGATAGGAAGAAGTTTATGTAAGTCTCAAACCTCCGGCATCGAGATACCTGGTCTAATATGACATGACAGTGCCAGCTCTCTGGGCATGATGAGTGACGAGGAGAAGAAACTACAGCGGATTGAGGATATCAAAGAACTACTCAGTTAATGCAAAAGCAAGCACATGCTCGTGGAGGTTTGGCGGCTGAGAGAGAGTTTCTTGAGTATGTTAAGAATGGTACTTGCAGAATACCATATTTGTCGTTCTGGGTAGCTTGAAACATAGCTAGCGTAGGGAAGTACTACATTTTCATGGAGTTCTGGGACCAACGATACCACGGGGTTTCGATGTTAGATCGTTATGTAGTAATACTGTAATACCACACGAGTGCTCTATAGTGCCCGATACCCGAATATTTCTGACCAAATAATTACGACACTTACTACATACAGGCCCACGAAAAGTATTCTAATGCCGCGTGATGATGTCCCCAGAAAGTATATCTACCCACGTTGGAGAGCTACATGAGCGGTGGGGAGGAGTCGGCGGGCATGTTCTGATGCTCATTATTTCAAGAGCTTGAATGAAGGCGGTGCCATTCTCAAAAGAAGGCTTTCAAAATCCTCGGGGAGTTTATACCAGATTATATGGTCTAAGGGCTCGGCAGCCCTAAATTGGTCACAGACAAGAGCAAAGTATCAATTACTCGGAAACATAACCTAGTAAGGTAGTGCCGTATTAGAACCACGAAGCTGTGATGTCTCTACCTCCTTTTTAATGTACGAAACTGCATTATTATTTTTTCATTAAAAACTAGAAGTTCTTATCTTTTACTTCATTCGAGAAGCTCATCTCTCACGTTAGATCAGCACAGACACAAGCAGCAAGGAAGTCTCTCAGAGGAACTGGCTAGTCGAAAAAGATGGATTGATCTTCCGTCAAATCGATATAGACTTTTCATGCAACAGATTATTAATGTTGAAAGCGGACAAAGGTGAAAGTTGCCGCAAGATTACAGCGTTGTATACTTTTTTGCTGAACTTTATAACACACGACTATGACCCCTTTATTATTGACGCCACCTGACACAGCACTACTGCTTGGCAAGATCGGAATCGAGATGGGAAAGCTGGAGAGAGATCAGCAGCAATAATCAATATGGGACTGGTAAGAAGCCTTTGAGTGACATTGGAGAAGGCCAAACATAGATGGGATATCAGTGGCAAGGAGCTAGAATTGAGCAGCACCCATGGATGGCTCCTAAAGGGAGAGCTTTGATACAATTTGAACACAACTTGAACGTTGTGAAAGCTCTTTGAGAGAATGTATCGTACATGTAACATAAAAAGAACAAGGAAACATGCAAGAAATACCGGACTTCAAAAACGTTTAGACATGCTTAGCTGCTCCAGGGCGTCTGGGATACAATATTCAAAGCCGTTTGGTGGAGCTTCTTGGTATCAAAAGTACTCTAATTAACCTTGTGCACTCTCAAGGAGTTCTCCACTACACATGTTCTCCAGTTCCTCAAAGAAATGTTAGAAGGACAGTATTGAGCCTGTCTTCTGGATGCTTTATGATAGCAAACTTGCTTACAGTATAGATACTGTACTGTAGTTGACGGAGGCGTAGTAGTATTGTAGAAGTCACAACTATCTTCCCCATGTGATGATTTCTGGTGTGAATCACATGATGTTTACAGTAGTACAGTAAAGTGTGGCTCGACAATCCTGGGTTTCTTCCGAGATCAACAAGATCCAATCATTCTGACTGTTGAGAGAGGCATGGAATGCAATGTGGCTTGGTTCCATTTCGAACGCGTCTTTCTATTTACTATGAACTTTACTGCATGGTTTCAGGATCACACTTCAGCGACTGTTTGGCCCTGAGAGCTTCTGGACCAACTCCCTATCCTGATCCCCGGCCATAATAGTTTCATCCCTAACTCAACCTGTGAGGAGCTCATTTAAGCTTGTCGATCACACCCGCACAGCACTTCAATACGGAATTAATACATAATAGAGAAAGACGTTGCGATTTGGATTTACGTTGTTCAGAAGAGTATTTCCTGTGTTGCGGTGTGGTCACGAAAAAAAGAAGTGGCTGAGGAAAGAGGAGGCAAGAAGTCACCGAACCATCCCAACACCCTGCCACAGAGTCAACCGGACCGCCACGTAAGATTCCTCGACCGCGAAGGACGCTTGTCTTCTTTCTTTCTCTCTCTCACTCTCACTCTGGGCTCAACATCAGTCGTTATTCTTTCTGCGAAAAAGCTGTACCCAAAGACTTGATACATAACCATGGCGGAAGTCCAGAGACCTCCAATGCACCAGGAAGCTACCCAGCCTCGGCCAATACCTGAACGCTCAATTCTCCAGATGCCCCCACCATCAACAGTTGCCATACCTCCTCCCACATCTGCTAGTCGGGTTAGGAATTCGCATCTCGACACCTTCTCGCCTGTTAATCAGAACGGTAGTTTCGAGTTCGATCGCGTTTTGAAGAGTGGATATGTTCAGAAGAGGACGAGGAAAACGAAGGTAAACCAGCTCCTGAGCTACAAGCGGAGAATTCCCACTGACAAGACATGCAGGCTTGGAAGCCAATTTACCTTGTTCTACGGCCCAACTATCTCTCCATATACAAAGATCAGAAGGAAGACAAACTTCGGCATAAGATACACCTGTCCGACCTCACCGCTGTTGCGTTTCTGAAAGATCCCAAGCAAAAACGACAAAATGTTTTTGGGCTATTCTCCCCATCTAGAAATTACCACCTCGAAGCAAATTCAAAGAAGGACGCCGATGAATGGGTAAACCTGATCAGACAAGAGGCGCGGATCGAGGAGGAGGAAGAGGAGATGCTACTGGCTAGCCCAGGGGGGAATCCGTCGGGCACATACAGCGGTTTTGAACGTACGATGCAGCAACAGCGCGAGCAAAGATTACTCCATGACGAACGGCTAGGCTCATCCTCCCCCGAGCCCCTCGACTTCATACCCCGAACACAAAGAACCGAAGCTCTCGGCATCACAGCCCGTCGCCGACCCTCTCATACCATCGAGTATTCAGGAAATGAAATATCAGACATGTCCGATGTGGACATCACGCGAGCACGCGGTGGCTCTTCCGTTTCCATTCCCGAAGACCCTCTGGCCGTAAAACCGCCTACGAACACCATGCCCCCTATGCTGAGTACGCGAAACGTTAGCCAGCTGAGCGGCTTCAATATCGAGCAAGACCCCGAGCGCGTCGTCTGGCAGGGCTATCTTCTGTACCTGAAATCACAACGGGGCGTGCGGCAGTGGAAAGACTACTGGGCTGTCATCCGTCCTAGAAACATCGCGCTGTATAAGAATGACTCGGAGTACTCGCCTTTCCTCATTATACAGTTATCGAACGTGATTAATGCGGTAGAGATCGATCCGTTGAGCAAGACGAAGAGGCATTGCTTGCAGGTCATCACCGAGGAGAAGAGCTACAAGTTTTGTGCACATAATGAGGAGACTTTGGATACGAGCCTGGGAGCGCTGAAGAGTCTCTTGGCGAAGAGGAAGGAGGCCAGGAAATGGTGATGCCCAGTCTGGTCAACGCCTGAGTGCGTGGGGGGAGAGGCAGTACATATCATTATCTGGCTGGGCCCGGTGTATGAACACGATGCAGAAGGACCAGGCTGGCCTTTGGCTAACGTCTTATGAGCTTATGATTCTGTAAATGTAATGCTGTTATGACATGAGCTCTACTTGAGTGTACAAGCATGAAGTTTTGTCCCTAGTCTCACTGTTTCACCACTTGGTCAATTAATCAAAAGTGAGTCTTGTGAGTTTTTTTGGGGGGGCAAATATCTCTGAAGCTATACTATTCCTACAACATCACCTTGGAAGTATCCATCATTCTTCCGCAGCTCCGAAACCGAGCTATCCGAAAGCTTATGAGACCAAATCGCCAGCTTGATGCAAAGTCTAGCTTAGGCTAGCCTTAGTCACCACCAGTCAATATCTATCCATCTCTCAACTCCTACTACGCCTAACAATTCAGCACTAGTGGCTGTTGCAAATGAAAGTGAAAGCGAAATTGAAATAATTACAACAGGAAAAGACTCGGCGCTCATGCATCACTCATGTCGTCGTAGAATCGTGGAATCGTCGTGCTCGTTTACAGTATACATGTACATTTCAACATCTCCTTGAGGGTTTTCTATATGTGATCAGCAGTTGTCCATCTAGAACATTGTCATAGAACAAAAACAATCGAACTATTCTTTCCCCATGCGAGGATACTTTATTCCTCATGACCTAATAGACAATTTTCATGAACGATAGCTATTTTAATAACCATCAAAGCCACAAAATTAAGCTAAACAAAAAAACAGGAGAGGGAAAAACGGCCTCACACTTACTAAAACGACCTCTCAAAACTGTGTAATAACATCCGGAACATGCAGTTCTACACCTTCCTCGGTGACTGCAACACCGTCTCTAACCTCCAACGGCGCGCGCTCAAAGTCTCCGAACTGCTCACGTTGCTCCATGGGCGTTAATGGTAGAGGCGGGAGGTTGAATTGGCCTTCTGATGGCGTAGGAGGTGGAAGTGGGGTGGCGGTTGCGAGGCTGAAGAAGAAATATGAAGAGTCGCTGGGTGAAGGGGAGTAAGAGTGTCGGCGGTTCGTTCTTGAGGTTGCAATTGTTGGAGGGTAGGCAAAGTTGTGGGTTACAGTTGAAGGGAAGAGGGGAATGGTGGGCGTGTTATAGTGTGGAAGATCAGGCGGTGTTGATGTTTGGGAGTTTTCAGTGGCAGTTGGACTGGATGATTGGTGATGGGGCTCCGAAGGGAGGATTCCGAGACCGAGAGCTACTGGGCGACGCTTGATGACATTTTGCTTGGGGGCGCTTGGTAGTTTCTTTTGCTTTTGAGGAGGATTATGAGTGTTCGGGTGAAGGAAACGCTGGAGAAAGTCATTGAGTCGTCTGTATAACAAACCAGGGATTGTGCGTTCACTTACGGAACCAGGTTTTGGATTTGGTCTCAGTCCCAGGTTCTCGACATGCTTGACTAATGCAACTGGTCGCTCCTTCGTCAGGTGAAATCCAAAGCCTGTGATGGCTGTAGGAGGAATGTCACCATGGATTATTCCATTGAGACTGAGGAAACTGCGGTCTTGAAGGGAAGGTCGGCAGGTGTGGCAGCATTTGAACTGGCACTCGCCGCCTGCGAGCGGAAGCCATGGTTTTGCGTTAGGAGCTGTGATATCTCGAAGCGGGAGACCAGGCGGCGCGGGGAGACCAGGTGGTACGGGAAGAGGGCGACTATCTCCGGGTTGGTAATAGAATTGGCTGACTGGGAAAGGGTTGAACTCGATGTAGTCCGGTGCTAGGAGAGTGTCGAGGAGCTGTTAGGTTGTTAACGACGTCCTATCTGAGGAGGCTGCTCAATGGGCTCATTGGGGAGAAGAGTTGACAACAGGCTTGAATAGCAAGTATTGTATATCAACTTACATGAGATCTTTGGTTTAGAATCAGGTGTAATTGATCACCTGTATAATACTTCATATTCTCTACTCCAATCTCCTCTATCACACTCATTCTATCCAATCTTGCCGCTGCGCTCCTCTTTCTCGGCTTGTTACTCTTTGGTAGGTCGTCACAGAGCCTGTCCAATTTCTCCTGACACCATTTGTTCAGCATTTTCCGGTCTTGATGGGGATGGAGTCACCTAACTGACCTCAAATCCCTTCTCCATGTCATCCTCCAGGAGCAATTCACGGTCTTGCGTGCAGCGGTACAGCCAGCCAAAGCCTCCCGCCCGATAGCAGACTGTACAACAAAATTCTCGAGTGAAGAGACGCGTCATGGTTAGATGAGTACATTGGCCGTTACCACCATTCTTACGACCGCGTGAGACGATGGTATTTGGGAGTGTGGAGCGGCGTGAGGAAGCAGGGGAGATAGGTGCCATCGTCATAGAGAAGGTGGGGAGAATCTCGTCAACAGTGGCATCGAGAGCCATTTGGTGATCTAAAGCTTGAGCGTACTCGTTGTACGGTTGTGTTATGTGGGGACGTTGTTGACATTCACGAGCGAGGCGCACGTAGATGTTGACTTTCATTTCCTGCCTTGCTCGGAAAGCTCTCAGCCCTGCCGATGTAGCTCCGGAGTCCCTTCTAGGAAATGAAACAAAGTTTTTATTTGATTTATTGTCTTCTCTTGATAAACGATGCATACATTTATTGTCGCAACATGAATGGAATAAGTCATGATGAAGATGTTGGGAAATTTTATGATGATAGGAATCTCGTACTCAAAGGGTTTTAAAGAAACTTCTCAGAGAATTTGGAGACCCCTAGAAGCTTGCGGAAGGTAGAAGATGAATATGGAGTAAAGCAGCAGCATGATGTTTCTGTCGGGCTTCAATTGCGATATTTTCCTGCTCCTGAATAGTTGCAAAGGCATTAGGCCGTATAGTGGCAAAAGTGTGGATGAATCGTAATACATACACTTTTGAGATGGCCATTTATTTATTTTCAAGTTCAAGTACACAAACAAGGAAACAGTTCAAGCAGATAAAGTAACATAGCAAATTACAACGTGGAAACACGAGTTTTAGGAGATCCCGAAGAAGTACAAAACCGTGTCCGATCCATAATATGAATACCTTAGTAGGCGTATATATTGTTGTGCAAAGTAACTTGAATAACTTGTATTGGTATTGGTATCATCTAGATGAAAAACTGTATCATCTGTATCAACTCCTTCGACTGGCTGCGTTCTGAAGATATACTTGCAGCACTGGTGAAGATTAGTCGTAAAGATAGTAAAATCTGAAGAGATTTTTACTCGTAACAGGAAGATATTCGAAGGAAGAGCTATTGGCGTCGAATGATTCTGATATGTAGAAAAGTGTTCACAGGTTTTATGAGCGTCCTTCTTATCTTGTCGTCTCTTTTCTTCGCGGCTCCGGCCGATCACCAGGGTAAGACATTTGCCGTGCTGCAGATGAATATGCCGTAACACGATGACTCGAGGGCCCCACGAAACAAGTCGCAGGTGGGAATTGAATATAGAGTAGTGAGTAGAGTAGAGTCCAGGCGAGCTTGATATTTATCCCTGAAGTGACCGAGCATCTAGGATCATTTTCTGTACCTTTTATCGAATCCAATTCCTCGATTTCCCTAGTTGCGAATTTTGTTTGTTGTTGGGTGCAGGTCTGTGGTCGTCGTGTGTACGAAGGTAAACAACCGACAACCGACCAACAACAACCTGCCACCCTCGACGCAACGCAAGCCACACCACATCCACACACTCCCTCTCCCACATCCACATCCACACCACAGCAGTCCGGAGCTCCCCCTCCCCTGTCTACGAAGTACGCGCCGCTAGCTTTGAGCACGCTTGTCTCCGCATTCAACCTCCTCTTTTCTGATTGCCACGGTTATCCGATTGTTTAGGATACGCATCACCATATCACGGACAGCTTCCTGGCATCAAACTCGTCTGCCAGTGTACCTGCAGATTCCCAGAGGTTGGTCCTTTCCCGACTCCCAAGTCCGTCGCCTGTACGGCTGCACAATCTGTCTAGTCGCATCTCACCTTGTGTCGCGGAACCTCGGCCTCGAATAGTAAACATTGGGTCATTGGAACAGTGGAGCATTTAGAGCTCAACCTTAAGCAGTGCCGCTCAATCCTGTCAGCTTTGGAATCTTTGCTGACCGTCTTTTGCACGCAGAACTCTACAAATCATTCACAGCGCTTCACAATGTCTGTCAAATTCGAGAAAGATACAATTAAGCAGACCGGCGGTGTCGTCGGCGCGCTACCTTCGTTGAAGTCTGCAAAGCATGAACTTGCAGATGAGATCGGTGTAGCATTGACCGGAGGGAAGAGCAGTGTTGGACAGAAGGGCTATCTGGCGGTACGTGATGGAAATATATGACAGAATGCACTGCATTGGCGCTGATGACCCTCCCGCAGGTGTACTTGAAGCAGCTTCAGACGAACCCCCTCCGTACGAAGATGTTAACCTCCGGCACATTATCTGCGTTGCAAGAACTTCTCGCGTCATGGATCGCAAAGGATATCACAAAGAGTGGGGGCTACTTCACATCTCGAGTACCCAAGATGGCAGCATATGGAGCCTTCATCAGCGCGCCTTTGGGCCACGTCTTGATCAGTATCCTCCAGAAGGTCTTTGCAGGCCGCACGAGTTTGAAGGCAAAGATTCTCCAGATCTTGTTCAGTAACTTGCTCGTATGTATATGTACCCCCAACTACTATGCCGTTTCCTAACAGAACAAGATTGCGCCAATTCAGAACAGCGTCTACCTGGTCTCAATGGCCCTTATTGCTGGCGCGAAGACATTCCACCAAGTCCATGCGACCTGGAAAGCAGGTTTCTTCCCTGTCATGAAAGTCAGCTGGATTTCCTCACCACTGGCATTGGCCTTCGCGCAAAAGTTTCTTCCAGAGCATGCCTGGGTTCCGTTCTTCAACATTGTGGGATTCTTCATTGGCACATATGTCAACTCTGTCACAAAGAAGAAGCGTCTTGCAGCCCTCCGCAAGAGACATTTTGATGAGCAGAGGAGACCTGATGAGGGGTATGGGGGACCAAAGTATTAAGTTCGAGGCTGAATGGATGGATTTTTTTGCACTTGATACATCTCGACGTACATTCCCTGATCTAGGCCTTTCGGTCGCACCCTATATTGCACAGATCGATCACAAAATGACTGGTCTCGCTCCTCGAGATCCCGCATTTCGTAATATTCATGCGACTTTGCTTGCTCAAAGCGGCTGGTATCCTTGTACACTGCTTAGTGGCTGCGTCGTACCAACTCTCTGTGTAGCTTGATCTTATTGGTTTGTGCATTGTCAAATAATGAATTTATGGAGTTTGCTTGGAACACAGATACACGTGATAATGCACTGTCAATATATGTTGGGCTTGAGCTTTCGATTCCACTTTCTGCCGCGCTCGTCTTTTCCTTACAACACCAGAACGGAAACCAGAGTAACCATGCTGTCAGTTGCCAACAGGGTATGACGTGGCCTAGGCTTAGTAGCCGTTTGTGACACTTTCTTCCTGTCTTTCCTGGTTGATGGGCTACATACTCTCTCATATACGTTAGATCCCAGTCTCTTCTACATATTTCGTACTCCAAGAATGCTATCATTACGTGCCCTACTCCACAATTCCCTCTCTTGCCGCGTCCTTACTCACTTCTAGAGTTCGACTGTCCTCGAAGGGCCGAGATTTACATCGCCGAAGCAGACTTCAGTCATGGCTTGGTTCCCCCAGCGGCAGTCGCCACTTCGACGACAGTACCCTGAGCTTCCTATATTTACTAGCATGCCAGCTCAAAGCCCACTGATGCCCATGACACGAGGCCTGTCCTCCAACCCGGGGTTACCACTTCAACTGGGGCGCAGCCCCCGATTCAACAATTCCATCTTTTCGAATCATGTAGCGCTCGGGGAGGGAGGAATTTCTTTCAATCCCACACACAGTCAAACAATGCAGCGTGGTTTTAACTCTTCCCTGAACCCCAACCTCGCACTATCACCCTTCCAATCCGCCCTCCAGCCCTGCTACGATGCCCGATTCTTCAACGAACCACACTCCTGCTACAATTGTTGCGGAGCAGGGCACAGAGGAGGGAACACCTATAGGCAGAACGAGTTCAACTTCAAGATAAAAGACGTCACCGTGCGCGGTAAAGCACGTGTTGTACGAGCCAGCTTTCTCATCGAGGCGCCGAAATTCGAGTCGGATCTGGTAAAGTACATGGATAAGAAGAAGGAAGACGATATCCCCGAAGCCGTCGTCGAGATGCTCATCTCCTGGATCAACACCGAGAATTACCATAACAACGATCTCGTCGACGAGGTCACGCTACATATCCTCGCGTCTAACGTGGGCTGCAAATCCGTACTCGAGCATTCCCTGGCGCGGCTGAAAATCATGCAGCGCGATTTGATGCCCGATGAACTGGTCAAGATCATCGGGACTATCTTCGTTAGTAGTAGGGTCGACGAGGGATTGAAGAAGTGGCTCGTGACGTTGCTGAAGGAGAGGAGTCTTTGGAGGAACCTCTACGCATTACCGAAATTCCAGGCGATGATAAGGGAGCGGCCCGAGGTTGAGGTGGATATGTTGAGGGAGTTGGGGGTGATGAGTCAGCCGGATGACGAGGGGTGGAGGACTCTATGATAGGGGGGACGTTGTTTAGGTGTAGTTGTGGGCTTTGGAAAGCATAGTAGGAATACCTACTTAACGGATATGATATGAGGCGACGAAATGATGAAATACGTTTAACGTGTCTACTGACACGTTTGGGAGGTAGTTTATATCTATTGTATGTGTGTTTCTTCATTGAATCAATGAGATATTGGCTTTTCTTTCCTGAGCTGAGACTCATAGTGATACATGTTTTGAATAAAATATAAATATTTGATTACGAGACGGCCAAATTCAAGATTCGAGCGATTTATCTCGTGCTTCGCACATGGAAGTCTTTAATGTCCTGTCCGTTTTGCATATTTGCCACGATTACCTAAGTACGATCGTTCCCTCACAATGTCTTCGTTATACCCGAATAATTAGCCTAACATCCTATCACACCAAGAACCAAATCAGCCATTCCAACGATCATGGAAATCTATTTCCTAAAGAATTGTCATGAATAGAAGTCGGTATTATCATCAGACGTTAACCCACCTATATCCATCTTCAATTTTGGTCAATCTGCAAAGCCTCAATATTCCTGTCTTCGAACATCCAGGTACCTACATTCTCCAGGAACATCACAAGCTAGCAGCAAGTCTATGATCAACTCGGCTCATCACACCCCCAAAAATTCCACCTTCCAGATACACTCGCTCCATCTTCCCGAGCATTTCGGGAACGGCTCATTTGAAAATTTCAAGTGATCCTAGATTCGATTTCGGGACGGAAAGTAATCCCCCAATTGAATATATACGGGTCCTGATAGGAGAATCAGCGCTGCTGCTATTGACCGGTGGCTTTGTGTAGTCCGAAAAGTCTCACAGTTTATCGCAAAAGCCACCGAGTGCCTGCATTCCGCCCCCTTTTATGTCAGACGCTAAGCGAGCCCCCACGTCGCGACTATGATCCTACCAACAACAATGCCTCGATGCATCTAAACCCGTCACTATAATAACGATGAACATGGCCATGCAATTTCGTGTGTCACCGAGTATCAACCAGTTAATTCACTCTCTTTCTTCTTCCTAAGCCAGGAACAAAATTCCATACTTCCAAAATGTCACTTCAACATATCGAAAAATTCTGTCAGCTCTGTGCCGTCTCCTTCAACATCGGCCGTGTTCACACCACCTATGAGCCTATGGAAAGTGGCTGGGATCCTACTGGATCCACCTATCATCTCCGTGATGCTGGAAATTCTCGTTGCTCGCAGTTCCCCGAGGAATCGGGCTGCCAGAATATTCTTATCAAGTCCCCGCCGAATGTGCATCTAGAGTCGAGATACCGGCATCTAGCAGGTCCAGCATGTACATTTGAAGGTGGATATAATGGGCATCGAATTGGAGGGAGGGAGATGAAGGGTATCAACAAGGCGAGATATGTGATGAAGAAGCCGGAGGGCTTTTGGATAGAGGATGAGAGGGAGAGTAGGTATTTCGTTTCAGCTGAGACGATGGATACGCCCGTTGAGCGTGGTAATGGAACTCTGAGTGAAGATTTGTATGGTGTCAGCTCGACAGATTTCAATGCACAAAATCATCCAGTGTCTGGATACGGCGGCGAAGATGATGTCGCCATTCCAGTACATGATGCTTGTTGGAAAATTTTCGAGAAAGTATCAACGAAGATACTAGGACGTGTTGATGTAGACGGGGTCGTTGGTCTATGGTGGAGAGAGGCATGTGGCGGGTGTGGATTCCAGGGTTTGAACCACGATCCTGTGATCAATAACTTGAAGCAAAAGTGGTGGTTACATCGAAGAGGAACCGAGTACTTGGCTGCCAATCCAGTCGATATCCCTGGGTTCAAATTGATGATGCAGGATGTGTATTCCGAGACCCCAGCAGGTGATGGAGCGTTCGTTGCTAGAGACGCAATGAGGCCGTTATCAAAAAGTGCCATACAAATCCAGGGACGTCAGAACGAAATGGACCCCTTCAGCAATCTTCCCACAGAGTTGAAGAACAAAATCCTCGCTAGATTATCCCCCAAAGATATCGCCAGCCTCCGTCTTCCATCCCGCAGTTTCCGCCAGCTTCCCAAACAGATCTTCAGGCAATTCATCATAGAAGAGATTCCATGGTTCTGGGAAATTGATGAGATCCGAGATGATGTTGAGGAGTACTATCAAACTGCCTTTAAGGAGCAATACGGCAACGACCTAGATTTGTTCAAGGGACTGATGTCAGCTGATTGGTTTGCATTTGTGAAAGATAGGATGGAGAAGAAGCCGATGGATACCAATTGGTTCGAAGTTTATAAGCAGGTGAAGATTATGGAAAAGGGATCGCTGGGGTTGAGGAATAGAGCGAGGATTTGGAATGTTACGGTGGACATTGTGAGGAAGATTGAGAGGATGAGAGAGAGTTTGGAGAAGGCGACTTGTGAGTTTAGTGTGTATCCTGCGGAGATGGCGAGGAAGGAGCAGCGAATGAAGAGCCAAGCGAGTTGTCCACAGTGTGCGAAAGTACAGATTGAGTCAAAGGATGAGGACGTTTTGGGGGGAAGTTCTTCGGAAAACGGCTCAGAAGAGGACTCGGAGGATGTGAGTTCGGAAGAAGAGTCGTCTTTCGATGGATGATTCGGAGTAGCGGAACAACGATTTTCTTTTCAATATCTTTAATCGTAATACAATGTCATTCATTATACATCAAAATCTACAGTATCATGTAGTTGTTCTTTAGTATCATATTTATGTATTAGTTGCAGCCTCTTGATGAAAGAAGTTCGTTTCATAAGATCTTCTCCCGTAATCTATCATACGTTCATAGATGCATTCATAAAGTAGAGGTATAACGAGACGACATTGCTGATCTAGAAGACTTTCGGTATCTGATGATTTTCTACTCCATGTTCCCTGCTGATAGGCCGCAGAGGACAAAAGTGTTACTTTTGCATTTCCACGTATGAAAACAAATTACTTTTAGGGAATATATTCGTGACAGGGTATCTTCCTTTTCCAAAATCATCATGTCTAACTCTTTACGCTCTTCTTCCACACCTCCTTTAATCCCGCAACCGCAGCAACACTCCCCAAAACCCCAACCCAGAAGTCACTCACCAGGCCTTGCTCAAGACTCCAATGAACAGTCAACGGCGCATACGCAACATTAATGATCAAGGACCTCCTCCACTTGATCTTCCATTCATTCTCCTCCCTTTCAGCCTCCTCTTCCCTACCTTTGCACACAACATTGTTCTCCTTTCCCCTAACAGATCTCTCCCTCCATAACCGCACAAAATCCAACGCAACATGAACGGCCCAGAACCGCGAACTCCACGCCCAAGCTTTGTTCTGCTTCTCCGTATTCCAACCCCAGGCACCCTTCGAGCTCAGGTAGGCCATATTCTCCAAATACTGGAAAACAACATTGGCTGCGACTTGCACACTGACTATACTGCGCACAACAGCATCACCACCATCCTGATTCCAAACTCTCTTTCCCCAACTATACATAGAGAGTAATCCCCATAATCTCGTGAATATCCTGAAATCTGAAATCAACCCCGAGAATGCTTTCAGCCGTTGCGCAGTTATCAAGAGCCGAGAAGGGGGAATGTCAGAGGGTGATATATAAAGAGTGGTGTTTGGCGGGAGAGATATTGCCTTTTCGATGACGGACAGCGCTTGTCTACGGAGGCGCGAGAGGGAGATGCTGCTGAGCAGCGAGGAGGTGAGGAGAGATGTGTAGCACAGTGTTGAAAGGAGGGTATCTGTCTGCGAGGGCGACTCAAATATCCTTTCGAGGCGGGCGAGAGTGCGGTCGGTTCTCGCAAGGTAGACTGGAAGCCAAGATCGCAATGTCTTGAGCGAGGGGGTTGGTGGGGGTTGTGGAGAGGAAATAGGAATTGCTTCGGGAGATGTGTCTGGTGGTGGGAGGGCGCTGATTTCGGACATCGTATGAGTGCGTATATTGGGAGTTAGTTGAATAGTGATTTTAAATGTTTATAGAAGAGAAAATAGGGAGAAAGGTTAAGGGGGTAATTTAGATGCTGGCATGTGAGTGTGAGTGCACTGTAAGTGTCGACTTGACTTTTAGGTGGGACGCGATTTGGCTTCGATGATATGGGCCGAGGTTCGGGCCGGATAGTCGGATGTCACCGGGTATCTATCTATCATGTGGACCCCCCGTCCCGTTTCGATATACCCGATAACTCATCCGTCACATTCTGAGCATCTTGAGAGTCATGAAATGTTTTATCTACATTCACAACGTTGAGCTCAAGTCATGGAGCATATTGCGTACGCGTTATTATCAATTTACATTTGTTATCTTCACATCCCTGTGGCCTGAGGAGTCTTGGGCCCCCGAAATTTGTGCACCTTTAGAGTAAGATGGGTGGCATCTAGTGGTGCTTGCAAGACATCTCTATTTTCAAAATCAGAATGGTTTTTAGGTAACTCGTTGATGTTGTTCCTTCAGAAGTATTTGGTGCTACTGTCTAAGTAAGATATTGGGATAATATTCTTCAACGCAATGTTTGTAATTCCATCGCATAGTGTCAGAGCGTCCGTCACATCGTAACTCCAGTCATGAATCCAATGCAGAGTATAATACATCGCAAAACATCTCGCAGAAGGTCAATGCAGACCTTAACCAACAATACTCGAAACAATCCCTATACAGTACATCTTTTCTTTGCGTCCCGATCTCCATGCTCTCATATCGTACTCGTATCTGTCACTCAAATCGCCATGGAATCTCGTTCCATAGAGAATCTCTCTGCTTCAAATCCTCAACACATGCGAATTTCCCTTGTTGCAAACTGCCTCTCGACACAAATGTTTTCCGGTGAACATCCCCATGGACTGTCGGTTCTCCTGACTGCATACCGCCAATAGGCGTGGGCACATACAAATTTTTGGGGAGGTTTTCTCCTCTAAGGTGTTCTAGCTCAGCAACAAGTGCTTCTTCCTTTTGCACCTGCTGCGTGCCCCCGACAGATATTGGATAGCATCCTCTCATCGCCAAGTTCGGCCTTAAAGTCAATCGGAAGAACTTCCCGTCATCTTTACACTTCAAATCCCATTTCTCTGCCTTCATTCTGAAAGGCTCCCCGGTGGCGAACCATTGCAGCAAGCTGATCTCGATCCAGTCATGCTGGAGATCGGACGGGCACACGAAGTATCGATGTGAGTAGACGGGGCCGTAATCGTGGCGAGAGGTGAGGTGAATCACATAAGGTGTTTCCACTGTTAGTGGATTATTTCTGAGGGCTTCGAGGTTGAAGAGTGGTGCTGGTTGAGGGAGGTGATCCTCTGCGCTACAGGGAAGTGTGGGATCGATACCCATGATGAGGGAAAGCAGGTCTGCGGAATGTTGACGGCGGACGGAGAATTCGAGGAAGCTATGGAATATGGCTTCATGGAGCTCACGGTTGGGGTCGTTGTGCAGTTTGAGGTGGGTGATATCGTAGACTGGCAAGGCCGAGTCGCAGCAGAAAATCGTGCAAGCTACAGATGGAGTGTCCATAGTACTGTTTGAGTTGCTTATGATTTGGTTCTAGTCTTTTACAAGAGCTTCGTTGCTGTTCAGAAGTTGAGAAATTGTTACGGAAGTGCAGGAGGCGGTTGGAATTTGAATGAGGGGGGCTATATATGTAAGTAGACCCAGTATCCATCCATTCACATGTGTCACCCTGCATATTTCAATCACGATGTTTATTTGTGAATAATCACGGCCAGGGTGCTCTCATCATTCACCACGGCCCCAGCCGGAAGTACGTCTGAGGAGTTAAGAAGAAGAGATCTTGTTGGAAATTCGAGGCATATATCTCTTCTATTTGTGATGGACAGTATCCATTTCCTTGAAAAATAATCCTTACAGATAGTTGGGTACGAAGGGGAGGCTTTATAAGAGCCAGACTGGGTAAACTCGTCTATCTATACCTGCAGTGCTGCTGTACATGTATAGCACACTGTGACTTCAATATTAGATTCAGTGGCTGATTCACAATCTGATATTCTTCTCATTCACAGAGCATATAATTCGGGAACCACATTCAAGTCATCCTTCGAGGACAGAAGTCGCCGTAGCTCAACATGACTCTCGTGATGCGGGCAGAACTGTCTATGGTCTGCCCGGACTCAAGAGTTCTGGTTGTGAATCAAGTTATCAGCAGAGTCATGTTGAATTCCGTCAATAATACATCTACTAGCAGAATCTTAGGCTCACAAGTATAATTCACAAAATAGTTAATGGCAAAAGTAGATACAAGGTATTTCGTAAGACTCTCAAATATGATTACCAGCTTCATCTGCTGATATGTGAGTATATTTCGAAGTAGAGTCTAGAGACCAGATTCGAAATTGCTAGTAGACATTTCAAAAATTCTGTTGGGTCATCCCCATCTCAAATTTTCAGAGCGCATAACATCTCCACCGAGATATCGTGCTGACCAGTTTGAGATCGGCCAAAGTCGGCCCAATCAAACGTTTCAACCTCCATATCTTTTCAGTTCCATCATCTCTCACCCAACCCCTACCCCAGGGCAATTCAGCAACGTCTCAAATCAGCAAGCCAGCCCCTCAACCCCGCTCCCTACCATTCCAAGCACTCCCATTCCAAGTTGCAAATCCATATCCTCTCTCCAAATCCATCTTCACCTGCATTTCCTTCTCAGCCATCGCCGTCCGTCTCTTGATCTCCTCCCCCACTTCATCCGGCATGCCATAACTCAATTTCATAATCATAACCCTACGTTTTTCCCGAGCTATCTCCAACGCAGACAGATTCCGACGCTTCATTCCATACCCGCGCTTGGTGCCAGCCTCGACTTCTTCACAGATATCAGGGCTCGGGGAGTAGTGAACGATATGGAAACCACGATGTTTAGGTGTGGGTGTGGTGGGTTTGTGTTGTGATGGGTGGAGCGTCGGGGGAGCTTTGGTTTTGATGTTGTTTTGGATGCGGTTTGGTGTTTTGAGAGTCGAAGATGGTGTGTGCTTTGGGTGGGATAGTGTCTGTGGAGGAGTGAGGAGGCCGATGTTTGGGCTAGATTCGGTTGTTGACTTCGGAGTTGCTAATTCGCTTGTAACAGGCGTCGGAGGTGGAGTAATAAGACCGAAATTTGATTCGCATCTAGCAACAACATCCTGCTCTGGAGTCTTGGGACGCTCTGATCTCAATTTCGTTGTCTCGTTTGCCTCAGGTTCTGAACTTGTCGTGGAAAGCGTGGTGGTGGTAGAGTTGGGGATATCCACATGACCTGAAGTTACCTGACTTGCGGACTTTCTTGGTTTAGCGATCCTAGGGGCTGTTCCATCATGGAAAGTAAAGTTGTACTTTGTTGATGAGTAGCTATAGTTAACTGGTGGAATCTTGGACTGCTTAGTTGAAGTGCCAATTTTGTCGCTATCGATCTTGACGTCGTCAAAGGAGATCGACGGGGAGGTTTGTGTAAGCTCGGAGTTTCGATGTACAACTGCTTCAGAAGTTGTTGTTGAACACTCATATAATCTTTCTATCTCGTCTGAGTTACCCATTTTAATTCTCTGAACTAGGTCGTATTGGTGTTATTGAGGTTGGCGCTTCCTATTGTGTGTGCTTGCTATTGTGGATGTACAAAAATGAAGGTGTCTCCTTTGGGTGTGTTTTGAAGTTTCAAAATTATTCAATTTAGGCAGCAGAGAGACATTATTTGAGACTTGAAAGTCGAATTCATGAAATTTGTAAGAAAGTCTTATAGCTCGAAAGCGCTAGTGCTAAGAGGCATTGTCACCTAGAACAAAGCCAGCGCCTTGTTGTGCTACAATTCTATTTCTACCATGAGACAAATTCTGCTTTATTCAAACAAATCTGAAAGTAACTTCGAATTTCTTTGTTATTAGTATCTCTCTCTGATACAAACTAGCAGCAGTCACTTGTTAGTGAAGTTTTACTTGTTTTCCTGTGATCCCTCGCAACTTCAATGGGAAAAGACAGGGCGGGGGACGCTCGACAGGTAATTGTCGACGCTTTGCATGACACAATTGCCTAACAAACATTATCAATGGAGAATCTCTTATAACTTCAAGTAGCTCTCAGCATCATAAACTATTCTAGGACAACTGCGCAGCACGGAGTACATATTGACAATATCCAGGGGTAGATTAAGCGAGAGGAGGCGGACCTGGGCTTCGAGTTACTTGAACCGCAGCTTGAATTTTCTAGTAGATCTAGAAATACATACGGTTGCCATAATTAATATCTGGCTCTCGCATCCTCGAGTTCAACACTTTTGCTCCTGAACTGTATCCAGTGGTGAATTCGTCATATAAATATTGCCACCAGTATGACACACGAATTCACAGATAAAAGACATTTCTGATGCCAGGTCATTACGAAATTTCAATCACTTCTTTAAGCTTGGATATGATGATTAAAGAGTGAATTTGACATTAGACAAAACACACGTGAAGTGAAGATGTCCATACCCTTACAAAGAACATCGCATTGTTCATCTATGTCTTTGAATACCCCGCAACGTTCAAAGAAAGCTGAGAACTTGAGACAGCCTATTATTTTTGTCCCTAGTAAACCTTTGTATTGGTTTTCAACAGCAACACGGGCGTCGTCATCCAGGCTCTGACGGAGTGCGTGGGACCCTAACTACCTGGAGCCATCTCTAAAGACAACAAGCACAAATGTCTTCGAAAAATAAATAAACCCCAACCAAAATTTAGCACTTTCCTCTCTGAAAAAAAAATATCTATGTAAGCACCTCAAACCTCCCTCACCCAAACCCTTAACTCGAACCAGACCCGATGATCCTCACACCACAACTTCTCCACGCCATTCAGCAGCCTCCAATTCTCGCCATCCCCAATCAGGATACCACTTCCAGGCGGCCTCAAACTTTCCTGTGCATCTTGTGCGGTGATCTCCTTGAATGCCCGGCCCTTGACCGCGCTACCTTGGTCTAGCACTGTTGGCTGATCAACCTTCTCTATCGGAACGAAGTAACTAATTTCAGGGAAAACATTATTCCCGCTCTCGCTGCGGGTGCTTGAAGCGCGTTGTTTTGTGTCAAGGGGTATGGAGCACAAGGTGGTGGAAGAGGGGAGGGCTTGTGGTGGTGGCTGTACAAGAACCGTTGATACTAGAGGGTGGGTTTGCTTGACTTGGATAATAGCGTAGTGTCGTGCCGAGCAGTGGTTTGGGGTTTTAGTTGGGACGGGACCAGGCTCAAGTATGAGATAGGCAAGGAAGCTGGATAACAAGGGGGCGGAAGTGCTGAGCCTGTTTAGTGGTTTGTGAGTTGTTCCATCTGGCAGGATGTGGATGAGATGTCGAACTGTGGATGGAATGGCGGAGTAGCAGCAGAAAGGTCCAGGAGCCATTTCGTCGGGAAATCGTAGCTAGGTGGGATACGACCTTTGAGAGATTTGGCAGGACCTGAAGAAGAACACATCAGGGCTATATGTAATACCTTGAAGGAAAGGGGAGGGAAGTTGAGAAGAGGCTGGACTAAGCAAGAAAGATAAGGTGCATCACAACGGATACAATATACAATATTATGAAGCACATGATTCGTTATATTGACTCTTGTCAATAGCCGGTGTCGTATGTAATAGAACGATGTGAATCATACATGGATGCCTGTAAACGCCTGATTAGGCTTTTGTGACTCATTTGCGTAAAGTTCAAGAAGATCGGAATACGGCAAATTCTGTAAAGATACAGTAGCTGCGAACATCAGAAGTAAAATGGAAACCTCGAAATTCAGTATTCTGCTGCCTAAATAAAGAGCTTGAACTTTCGCGTGAGATCTTGAAGTTGACAGATAGTCTATGCGTCAAATTCTTCTTTGTCATGTTCATATCCTTCCTAAAATGGCTTGCACCTTGAGATTGCTTCAGCTGTTCCCTTACCGCAAAACTTGAGCTTCAGTCTAATCCGAAGAAGGCATTGTCGAATTCTCCATGCTCCATTTCACCTGCCCTGTTCATAGCAGTATCGTCTGGCTCTCCAAAGAACAACATATCTTCGAAGAGACTGTCTTCTGCTCCCGTTGTTCCGACATCCAGATCAAGATCCATATTATCGCCTCCTCCAGAAGTGTCGACCATGCCAAATAGGTCATCTTCTGATTTATTATGATTATTGGTATGTAAGATCGGCTGACTAGGGCTGGTAGAAGTATTAACATCAGCCATGCTGAAATCGTGCGAGGTATTCCCAAAACTAGAAAGATCGAAGTCGTTATTTTGAGTTTGTGAAGTATCTTGTTCCTGAGTTGAGTCGTGGATGGAAAAGTCCGTGTTTCCAAAGTCAAGGCCAGAATCTCCAGTATTATCATTATCGGGTATATCAAATAGGTAATCAACGGACGAGTTTTGGAGTTCTGCCGTTTCCGGACCCGATCCAGAAATTATATCCTCCATGTCAATTTCCACGCCAATGGATTTTGAATCTGCGCTAGTTTCATTTGCAGATGCTGGGGGTGTTGGACCTTGAGGGAATTTTACATCTGCGGAGGCTTGCGTCACAGCTTCAGCTGAGGAGTTGCCGGCAGCTTGATCTGGCTCATTGTGTGTTTGCATCTCTGGGCTGCTTGGTCGTGCCTCCTCCTTGATCGTAGGGCTAGGAGATGATTTGCTTTCATTTTCATGTGATATCATATTCATATCATGGGCTCTGTTCGTCTCGATTGCGGCCTCCGCCTCTGCTTTCACCTCTTCTATTATTGGTACTGGGTTTTCCAGTGCAAATCGTTTCGAGCGCAGATCTTCGAGGTCTCTTAGCAGTACTGATTTGGCACGCACCTATTCCGCCCCACGTCAGCAATCTACGTCTAACGCAATAGCGAATTCTTACAATATCGTATTCAAGTTCATCCAGCGCCATGTGGAAGTTCTCCACTGCGCTAGGAATGATTGTTCGAAGCCTGGTATTCACAGCCGCAAGGGTCCTACTGCCATCTTTATGGGAAGGGCGGAGAGCCTTTCCAGTCTCTATGAGCTTTGAAAGGGTTAGCGATGACTGAATGTGATTGAGGAAGGAGTCCTGCGACATTACTCACAATAGCATTGATCATGCCCTGGAGAACATCTAAGGGAGGCTTCGGACGCCCGACTTGCGCCATTGGTGGTAATTCGAAGGGGATGAGATGAGCCGAACAGCGACACAGTGTATAAATAGAGCTCTTGTGTTAGTTCTACAATGGAGACACTGAATAATTATAAGGTAGGAAGGCGAGGAGGTTGTGGTGTAGGAAAGAAGGCTAAACTACTAGGGATGGTCGCGGGCGGATCTACGAAGTATAGTAGACCAGACCACTCGTCATCCTCAGCCTTACTGTATCCGAGCTCTACTGCGATGCGACCATTCCTTCATCCAAACGCTGCATGCAGCCTATGGCCAGAGTTCGAAAGAATTAGTTACAGTCACTGTATTAGCCTGTAATCTGTGATTGAAAGGGAGGAAGTACATGTAGGATGACTTTCATGGACAATAGTCACAAGGCCTTCTTCATTCAATAACTTAAATCCGGAGCTATCACAGTACTGTATCATGTAATTTATTCTCAACTCCCACCCGTTAGTATCATGTTTCTCTATTTTTCACTGTGCAAAACAGTCTTTCCTGCAGTACACAAGGTATATATATCCTTCCCAAAAAAGTTCGACGTAAGCCGTGCTCACGATCTTTTGGAGCCTCCTCGACTTACTATTATACTAAGAGTGGGTCGTTGTCATACATAACTTCTGGCAACTTCATTCATACGAAGTGTAAATCTCCATTTATATTGCGGCCTCTGGCTCATGCAAGTACCCCTGCGATGTGTCTGTTCTTCCTCTCGAAACGGCTCATCTCATGCCTACCTGAAACTGCAGGTAATCAGATGATCTTCAAGCATTAGGTAACTTGATTTTCTCCTGAGAATTATTTGTACCAAGATCTGGATAGAACTCTGCTACGAAATAGCTATAGAACGGACATTGAACTTTGCCAAGACAAGTCTCCTCTTAGGAGACATTGAGGCTTATGATCTCTAAAGTACGTGCTATGGCAACCACCCCCTAATAGTCTGCTCCTTGTAACTCTATATCGTTCTTGTGTCGTTTTTGCAATAAGATACTAGATGTAGATGTTCCACTGCTACTGTATCCAGGTACGGCCACCTGGCCTGGTTCCTCTACATTTTACACTACTAGCTTCACATATTACAGTAACATAAATAAATTCCCTCTCTATATGATATATCCAATTGCTATTATTATTTGGAGGAAGGATTCGTGATAATTTTGTGGTAATGCAGACTGTAATTACATAGTACCCCTGGTCTGGTTACCAAATTAACCCGGCTTCTAATCCAATCCAATCCAATCTGCTGCAGACGGCTTAGCGCCGAGCGGGTTCCGCTTTGCTGCTTCGAACTTACATTACTCTCTTTCTCTCTCAAGATCCTCCTTCACCCCTCAAAACATAATAGCCAGCACGTCTTTCATCGACAAGGCGTCAGGATCGCGAGTGGTTTTTCTCCTCTCTCATTCCTCTCGTCTCTTTCGCGGTCTCTTTCTTCCATTCAATCAGTCATCATCATCCTCTCATCGTCGTCGCCTTCTTAACTTTCATTCGATCTGTCTGTCGCAGAGCTTCCCTCCACTTCGTTGTCGTACCACGCGTCTTCCTCATTTAAGCATCATCGCGCATTCAAGTAGTAGCGATATTTCTTCCCTCGACGTTCAACTTTCGTCCTCGGCTGTCTTGCACGAAAGCCGTCTAACGATTTTCGATCGTTCTTATCGTCGAGTCACACAAGAAAGGCAACTATCAGTGCAATATCCAAAAGCTCAGCCTTTCGCTTCGCCTGTGATATCCGGAGTTCAGAGTTTGAATAGACCGTTCTGCGCAGCCGAGAAATTCGCTCTGTAGCTGTAATACCACCATCGCATATCTCATCAGCGCAACTTCGATTCGAATTTCTTCCAGCCTTTTCGAACTCTCCACGATGTCTGACAACGGCCCCCCTCCTCCCAGCGCCCAGCTACCGCCACCACCGCAGACGAATGCGGGCGCGCCAGGCTACGAAAACGGGCATAATGGCCAAACCAATGCCCATATGCCACCACCACCTCTTGCCCCAGTTATAATCCCACAGAACACGAACCCAATCCCAACTGCTATTACATCACCGATGGGGGAAAATGGAGGCATGATGTCTCCGGATAGTGCTGGTGGATTCGTACGACGTGCGGCTCCTGAGCCCAACAAGCGCGCTCTGTATGTTGGAGGCCTTGATCCAAGAGTCACAGAAGATGTGCTCCGTCAGATCTTTGAGACCACAGGTCATGTCCAGAATGTCAAAATCATTCCAGACAAGAATGTAGGTGCCGTATGTATCAAATTTTCTTTTTCCAAATCCTAGGGAATAACCGCGTGGAGGCTCTATGTTCTCTATCGAAAGGTCTCGCAGAACTTCGGTTTTGTTCCGCATAGAGACATTCACCTCAACAAATTTTCCATCCATAGCGCGGTTCGGTTAGCTAATTCTTTGTTTGTCATTCCAGTCAAAAGGGTTCAACTACGGTTTTGTAGAATACGACGACCCTGGAGCCGCAGAACGAGCCATGCAGACCTTAAACGGCAGACGAGTCCACCAGGCGGTATGGTACAAAATACTTCGCATATCTATTACTGGAGCTAACAGTTCAATTTCAGGAAATACGTGTCAACTGGGCCTACCAATCCAACACTTCAAACAAGGAGGACACCTCAAATCACTTCCACATATTTGTCGGCGATCTCTCCAACGAAGTCAATGATGAAGTGCTCCTCCAAGCTTTCTCCGCTTTCGGTTCGGTTTCCGAGGCCCGTGTTATGTGGGACATGAAGACTGGTAGATCTCGAGGATACGGTTTCGTTGCTTTCCGTGAGCGCCAGGATGCCGAGAAAGCTTTGAGCTCGATGGATGGAGAATGGCTAGGCTCTCGTGCAATTCGCTGCAACTGGGCCAATCAAAAGGGACAACCGTCAATCTCGCAACAACAGGCCATGTCTGCTATGGGCATGACTCCTACCACACCCTTTGGTCATCATCACTTCCCAACCCATGGCGTCCAAAGCTACGATATGATTGTTCAGCAGACCCCTGCTTGGCAAACCACTGTTTATGTTGGCAATCTCACCCCATACACCACCCAAAACGACCTCATCCCTCTGTTCCAGAACTTCGGTTTTGTCGTAGAGACTCGTTTCCAAGCTGATCGTGGCTTCGCCTTTGTCAAGATGGATTCGCACGAGAATGCGGCAATGGCTATTTGCCAGTTGAGTGGCTACAATGTCAACGGGCGACCACTCAAGTGCAGCGTAAGTCGAACGATCTAGTTCAGAAAATTTCAATAGCTAATTCACTCAGTGGGGTAAGGACAAGGCGCCTGTCCAGCCTGGCTTCGATGGCTCTCAACCTGGCTATAGCCCACAAGCTCAGACACCTGGAGGTTACCCAGGGACTCCATCTGCCTACTTCCCTCAATATGGTGGAATGCCTCAACCACAAGGACCTCAGTCAGCTGGCCCTATGCCAACTCAACAATCTCCCGGTCAATTCCCAGGCCAAGGTGGCTACGGCGGCCCGGCTCAGTCTCCGGCTCAATATTCAAACCCACAAATGTACGGAGGTTCCGCCAGTGCTGGTGGTTATGGCCGTGGCCAACCACCTCCTAATGCTCAGTGGAGTGCCCCTGCTACTCAAAGCTTTGGAAATGGCTTTGGTGGCTACCAAGGATAATATATCCGGCGTGGTCGCATCCAAGCTGTCATTTTGCTTTTCTCATTGGAAGGGATATAAACTCGGGATTGTTTTGTGTTTTTTCGGGTCTCCTCTACTCATGCTAATCTCCTCGTTTCGGCTAGGCCGATCGGCATGATACTTGCATAGGACTTTTCATTTGAAGACGCTTTTTTCAATACAAACTTTCTGTGTCTATGTATGTTGGGAAGGTGATATCAAGCGTCGACTAAAAGTTTATTTTCTCAGGCTATTCTCGTCCGTCGACTTTTTTGGATGTTTTCCGGCATTTTGATTATAGCCTTCTCATTCGCCTCCCGTCCTTATGAGTCCACGAATCTACTATTAGCGACTACCCAGTTCCTACGTCTTAACTTTTGCGTCTTGTTGTAGTTGTCGAAGTAGGCGAGTGTGAAGTAGTTACATAAAGATCTGTAGCCTGAAAGATTGTAATGACACAAAGATCTCGACAAAGAAATTCTCATTGAAGCTACTAAACGTGAAGATAATATTAGCTGGTTGTTGGCACGCTTACTCAATAATTGCATCCAGACATCTACAAAGAGCGCCGGTGGGGTTAGCATCAGAAGAAGATGATGCATGCACCACGTTCATTTTCTGTCAACCTGCAAAAGTCGGCGAATACGACGAATTTTGATATGCGGGACCATACACTCCCCCAGAATGATTGTCTAGCGCCATTTTCCCTCTCTGACTTCAGACAGAAGCATTACTTGCCGGTTTGTGTATCAAGTTATTATACATATGATGTATAAAGTCCGTGCAGATCTTATATTTATGCGTTATATACCTAATCAGGCCTTCTGTCTATTTCTTATTTGTCAGGTATCCTTGTAGCAATTCGTGCTATGTATGGCTAGCAAAAGCAGCCAAAGTAACAGATGGACGCTAGAAAATTATTCTGGGGGGACCATACAATCAAAGCGTACGCGACAACTTACGACTATTTAATGTATGGCACGTGATATATAATCCTAGCGCGACGCGGTTGGGCGCGGTTTGTTCCACGCTTGTCGTACTGTAACCACTTCCGAAAGGTGCAGATAACAACGAAACCGCAGCTCTACTTGATGGATTAAATATAGTTCTCAAGCATTCTCTTGATCGATTGTATGCCGGCTGGCTTGCTCCCCTTTCCAGCCTTCTCACTTGCCTCTCGAGGATTACTTGCGAGTTGCTGGAAAGCCCGGATCACCCTTTCCACTCCAACAACTTTCGATGCAGCAGCAGTAAGAATCAGGTATTCTTCGATCGCCGAAGCAATGCTAAAACGCGCAACCGAAGCCCATGGGGTTTCGAATCCCAAGCCTGAGCCAGCGAAGCAGCTGTTCTCGTCCAACAACCCCGCTCAAGATGGTAACATTCAGGACCAATTCAAGAAGACTCGTCAGTCGACACAGTCTATCGGTGGCTTTACTAATGGCTATTCAAACACCTTTACGAAGCCTGCCATTCCCTCAAAGCCGCCAAAGCCCTCCAATTCCTCAAACTCTCTTCGAGCTAGGTCGCCCAATATCAAGCAATCGTTACCACGAAATCCTAGCCTCTCATCCACTGCCTCGTCGACATTGTCGTCAGTCTTCAGCAGCAAGGATTCCTTTCGGGATAGTCCTGACTTGATTGATCTTACCGGAGACATCGCTGGTGCCTCGAAATTTGCCACATCGATCCAACAACCCGTACACTTTGACGAGAACGATTTTGAGGATGACGAAGACATTGATTTAGACATGGAGTACGATGTGCCTATGTCCATACCTCCGCCTCCTCGGCCCACCTTACAAAGCCAAACAGAGCAAATAGTATCTCCCTATAATCTACCTCACCTGCCGCGGCAGACAACACCGCAACATCCTGCGAGCAGTGCGCAAACATGGTCATCATCATCCCCGTCACACAAAAGAACGCCCCCAAGAGTATTGAAAAGACGGCAGGAGGAAACTGGGCAAGCAGCCCCTAACCTCAACCCTCGACAACCCAAGCGGAGAACAATTCCATGGGCACAGAAACGGGCTGAGGATGACGAGATCGTTGAATTGCAAGAAGAAGAAGAAGAAGCATTGGCCTTATCTGCTTCGTCCCAGCGAAAGTTTTGCATAAAATGTAATGAACCAGGCCATTATCTCGAGGAATGTAAGAGAAAAGGATCCAAATTTGCTTTCACCCCCAAGGATAAGCGTATGCCATGGAATAATACAGGAAGCGCAATTGCAGAGGAGAAAAGACGGTTCAAGGATAAACAAAAGGCCAGCAGGAAAGCTGATAGCGAAGGTCTCGACGGTATTCGGCGGACCAAGCCTGTCGCCATGGCCCCCATCACTCTCAGTAAAGAACAACAGCAAGTTCTTGATTTAGTTGTAAATCAAAGCAAAAGCGTCTTCTTCACTGGATCTGCTGGAACAGGAAAGTCTGTGTTGATGAGAGCTATCATTGCGGATTTACGCAAAAAATATTCCAAAGAACCAGACCGTGTTGCTGTTACTGCTTCCACTGGCTTAGCTGCTTGCAACATCGGGGGCGTTACATTACACAGCTTTGGGGGGATTGGACTAGGTAAAGAGGACGTACCAGCCCTGGTGAAAAAGATCAAGAGAAACGCTAAAGCGAAAAATCGCTGGATTAGAACAAAGATCTTGATTGTCGATGAGATTTCCATGGTTGACGGCGATCTTTTCGACAAGCTGGAGAGCATAGCAAGAGCCATGAGGAATAATGGACGACCATTTGGTGGAATCCAGCTTGTCATTACCGGTGACTTTTTCCAGTTGCCCCCGGTGCCAGATTACGACAACAAAGCTAGAGGAGTAAAGTTCGCGTTCGATGCTGGCACTTGGTCGACAGCCATACATCACACAATTGGCCTGACCGAGGTGTTTCGTCAAAAAGATCCAGGTATGTCTTCTCTTAACTCTTCTTGAAATGTGCTAAGTGAATAGTTTTTGCAAATATGTTGAACGAAATGCGCTTGGGCAAGATCACAGACCAGACTATTGCTGCGTTCAAGAAACTGAGTCGGCCAATATCCTATGGTGATGGAATATCAGCCACTGAACTGTAAGCTCAATAATGCTCCTACTAGACTTTTGTCATCAGAGCTAACCTGGTGCAGCTTCCCCACAAGAAACGAGGTCGAAAATTCCAATGCATTTAGGATGCGAGGTCTTGCTGGGAAATCCTACAGATTTGATGCTAAGGACAGCGGAACCATCTTGGATGAAGCTATGCGTGAAAAGCTCCTGTCAAACATGATGGCACCTAAGTCGCTGGAATTGAAGAAAGGAGCTCAAGTTATGTTAATCAAAAACATGGACGACGGCCTCGTGAATGGATCTCTTGGTTCAATCGCTGCTTTCATGACTGAGAAAACATTTGAAATATTCACGCAGAACCCTGATCTATTCGATGACGGGGACGGTGAGATTGATACATCCGACTTGAATGATCACGCTTTCGAGGCGAGGTCTAGATTTAAGGCAAAAATTTCAATAATGAATGAATCTGGAGCAGATAAAGGCATACTATACCCCGTGGTGCACTTTGCACTCGCCGATGGAACCCATAGGGAAATCCTTATTCAGCATGAAGAATGGAAAGTTGAGCTTCCTAATGGCGAGATACAGGCCCAGCGCTCCCAGCTCCCTCTTATCCTTGCTTGGGCACTTTCAATTCACAAGGCACAGGGTCAGACGCTTGAAAGAGTCAAAATTGACTTGAAGAAAGTCTTCGAGAAAGGCCAAGCATACGTTGCTCTTAGTCGAGCTACTAGTCAAGCTGGGCTCGAGGTACAAAATTTTGAGAAACACAAGGTCATGGCACATCCGCGAGTGGGTCAATTCTACGACAGCTTATACTCTGTCAACAAAGCTCTCAGAAATCCAACGGTGGCCAAGCCTCTCCCGACGAAAAAAGCGAAGTCCTACGAGGAAGAGTATCTGCAGGCTAAGATGGAGCAAGATAGAGGAGACGACTTCGATGAAGATGAGGAAGGACAGGCGGCTATAGCTGCTTATGGTTGAGATTTTCGAGATATGTAAATGGGTTGCTTTGGATTATGGAAGAGCATGCCGGAGCACTAGCCTAGCGTTACTACATGACGCACATATGCAGTATGAAGGCATAGCTTGTGCAGCGGTTAGAGCATCACTTGTCAGAATGGAGCGAGAAACCAGGCAGCTTTCAAACATTGAAAGCATGCAAATGATTGGCATAGTTCAAGAGAAAACACATCTCGATATTAGGCTGCCAGGGTAGGTGTAGAAGCAATGTATGTACCTTCATAGAGAAAGTAGACTTGCTGCGGGTCAAAATCATTACTTGCAACAATGTGAAACACACTTTATTGGAGAACCTCCTCAACCCTGTTCAGAGCTTTGTTCACGATCTGGTCTGCTGGAGTTTCGGTCAAATACTGGGCTGTAGATTTAGCCAGAGCATTCAACTCACTGCCAGATTATGCAGACCCAATCACTGTGTCCATTGTACTTAAATAGGTTCCTGTATTCTCTTTTTCACATGACAGAGTTGGTGCAGAGTATTTTGTTTTGATGTGTGAATATTTAGTTTCGCTATCGATAAGCACTTCAACCGTGCCGACGAAAATATACTTTGTCTCACCCACGCAGTTTCCTCCAACCTTCTTTTGCCCATGATAGTAGGGAACAACCAGCGCTGCCTCATGTAACCTCTTCCTAGAAATCTTGGCCTACAGACACTCAAGCAAACCTAAAGATCTAACCTTTTCCCATCTCAAGTCGAAAAACCATCCGAAGCAGCCATTCATGGTCCAAGAGGGCGGAATTGAACATAACACACAACAGACATGTCGAACAGCTTCATTGGGCTCACCATGCTGGTGACCCTCAGCTCACCGCCTGGCGCGCAATTGAGAGGAGTTGTTAGTGGCATTGAACCTGGAAAGAGCTTGACTTTGCGTAATGGTAATATCCTCTCACCCTTGGCAAAGTCCTCGTAAATTCTTGTAGCTAACACAGCTTGCCAGTCGTCTGCCCAGCGAATGGCAAATATGTGCCAGAGTTCACGATCAATGCGGCCGAAATTGTGGAATTAGTAGAAGCGACCAACGAGAATGGCCCTGTTTCTAATGCAACTCAGCCTCGAGCTATCCCAGTCTCCAAGCCCAAGACATTCGAAGATCCCGCAATCTTGAGCGTTGGTAAGAGGCCCACACCTGTCAACAATCATCGATCTCCGGTACCTACACAATGGAGCTCTACTTCTATGGAACGAGGGGATTCGGCACGAACCGCTACTGGGAGGGACAGCAGGTCACTGCGGGATATCACACCCGCTGCGACTTTGATAGAACCTATGCAAAAAACGCGCTTGGAAGTTGACGACGATGGTCGTAGAGCTAGCAGTATACCACTCATAGAGGAACTTGACGGAGAGGTGGATGTTGTACCGGAACAGCCAGCTACTAAACAGAGGAGGCAGCGGAGAAAGAAAGGTCGCAAAGTAGGCGAAGATGTTAGTCAAGATCACAGTATAATACCCGCGAAGGAAACTACGAATTCCAAGGGCTGGAGACAAACTCCCTTGTTGGAGCCAACTACATCATTTCAGCCATTTGCAACGCTCAAGCGGAAGAACAAACGAAGGAATGGAAAGATGGAGGAGAATGGATGGGCGACCGAAGATGCAACCGACGTGCAGGAAATGGGCGATTTCGACTTCGTGGGCAGTCTTGCAAAATTTGACAAGCACACAGTCTTCAATCAAATCCAAGCAGAGGATAGTGTTGCGGATGAGGATCGATTAGTCGCTCATAACAGGCTGCCAAAACCGAAACCAGGAACGGCTGGCGGAAAGAACCTTCACTATACTGAGAATGTTCTGGATACGACTAATGGTCCTACAAGAGCTACTGTATGGCATAGTGAAGCAGGTGAGAGTGAGGATATCGAGGAGAGAGCAAGCCAGCGAGGCTCCGGTAGTGGCAGACGCTCTCGCAGAGCTGAACGGGCGGAGAGCAAATTGTCTTTGAATCGACGGCCAGTTTCTCGTAAGGGCAGCGCTGGGATACATCCAGCTCGTACTCTTTCAGTAAGTCATTTGAATCATGCCAAAAAGCCGATTCTAACTACAGCTAGATCCCAACACCTGCTGCAAAGCCCTCTTTCTTCCTGGTTCCCTCTGACCGTCGTTGCGATCCTATATCTGCATTGCAGATGCTAAATCTTGAGAACATTGCAGATAATGAATTGGGACTGTCAGAAGATATGATGACTGAGAATGCTGGTCGAGGCGTTGCCGAGGTTGCTTTGTCTGCTTTAAATACCGGTGGACGTGGTTTAACTAAAGGCAAAACTAATAACATATCAACCGTTGTGGTCTTCGCAGGGAACAACAAAAGCGGTCTTCGTGCTGTGGCGGCTGGTCGACATATTCGAAATCACGGTCTGAATGTTGTCGTTTGCGTCCTCGGACTTGAGCGAGAGTCTGAACTTCTGGTCGGCTTGAGACGTCAGATTAAGGTCTTCCGAGCCTTTGGTGGTAAGGTTACCACAAAATCCGAGCTGCTGGAGTATATCAAAGGTCTTGATGCTCCCCTGGAACTTATCATCGATGGTCTTCTTGGGCTCACCATCTCATTCGAAGAGCTGAGAACGGGAGATCAAGCTACTGCATATGAGCTCATTGCGTGGGCGAACCGAAGCAAGGCCCAAGTCTTGGCAATCGATGTACCTACAGGTATTGATCCTACGACAGGTAAGGTTAGTATTATTGATGGAAGACAACTATATATCCATGCCGAATACGTCGTAGCAATGGGTGCTCCGAAGAAGGGTCTCTTGGAGGCCATGACTCTTGGCCAAGGGATTGCTGATGAAGATGGCAAAGGCACCGACTGGCAGCTCTTTGTCGCAGACATTGGCCTAGGTGCCGCGGTTTGGAAGAAAGCCGGTACCCGAGTTCGACGGGGGGTTGAATTCGAGGGCGGCTGGGTCCTGGGTATGAGGTTCCAAGGGGGTACTGAATAGGTTACGTTTATGGAGAAGCACGATTATGAAAGACTGCGGCGTGTAATATCTTCTTCACTGAGTTTTAGCATGGCGTTTTCTAAGAGGCTGGCGCAAGCTTAAGAGGCTGACTTGGTGCTAACTGCATGGCTGAGCGGCTCAGGATTATGGCGCTGGGCACAACAAAATTTGATCTTTGTCTTAACTTGCTTGTAGAAATTTGATCCAATGGCATTTTTGAACGGTTTCTACCTTTTACTTTCCCTCGATTTACTTGCATAGAAGTTCGAAGCTCGGCCTTTGGTCATGAGGTTTTGTACACGAAGGGATCCCGCTATGTCTAAAGAAGGTTAGCTATGTATGAACCCCCTTTGCGTGGCACCCCATCCTTGACCTGACTTCTACTTATATCCTATAAACAGTTGAAGGATAATTCAATCACACATAACACATTATGTGTACAATTTCAAGGGCGGGTAAAGTTCAACTGCATATTTAAATCGGGTTTCTTTTGTGGATTTCTTTGTGGCTCTGCAGCACATCTAAGGACCGGCGTGACTCATGCGGGAATGACAGCGGGAGCGGGTTCTCTGTGATCAATATTCATTGACCTCCCCTTCAAATACTTCGATTCTCAAATCACTCCTTTTTTAATCGAAATCCTACTCCAACTCGCAGTCGAGAATCCCTTTATTCAGCATCAGTTCTCTTTGCTTATCAACAAATCCCAAGTCCCAAATTCCATCTTATCACCCCCCTGCCAAGCTCAATATGGCAACAGAGAACTTGGATGATATCTTGGACAAGGTCCAATTGAGCCTTCGCGATGGGCCCTATGCCTGTACAGCATTCGCCAAATTGTCTGGCGGAACGGCCAATTTCGTGTATCGTGGCACTCTCTCTACTCCTCTCCCAGATGGATCCAAGACTGTAGTGATAAAGCACACCGAAGGCTATGTGGCACAGAGCCCCAGTTTCAAATTAACCACAACAAGATGTGTAAGTTTAGCTTCCATTTGGCACCATGTATAATCTTAATATATATAACAAGGACTACGAGCATACTGTTCTCTCAGCCCTCGCGACTCTCCCACCTTCCACCCACTCCAATATCACTATTGAAACACCTTCCTTGCACCTCTTCTCGCCTTCAACCAATACTCAAATCTACAGCGACCTTCCTTCTTCACTGGACCTCAAGACCTACACCCTCAAGTACGCCGAAACGCTTACTCGACCTCAGTGTGTCCGCCTAGGTCAAGCACTTGGGTTATGGACTCGGCATTTCCATGAATGGGCTCAGGATAAAGAGCAAAAAGGCTTAGTAGAGAGTATGAGAGGCAATGTTGCAATGCGAGACTTGAAGTTCATGATTAATTACGGTAGGCTCATTCCAACTATCGAGAGCTTTCAGGATATTCTCGAGCCCAGTAGAGGGGTATTTGAAGCCATAAAAGAGAAACGGCAGGGACAACTAGATAGTGAGGAGGCTGTACTGATCCATGGAGATTTCTGGAGTGGAAAGTGAGTCCTCCTCCTTCGACAAGCGAGATCCTGGCCCATCGAACCACATATTGACGAATAGTACAGCGTCTTACTGCCAGATGGCCCGATTGGCGGCCCAGAAGATAACCTCAGAATCTTTGTGATTGACTGGGAACTAAGTCAAATTGCTTTCCCAGCCTTTGATCTCGGCCAAATGTTCGCTGAACTTTTCGAGCTCAAACACTTTAAGAATATCGACGCTGGAGTCTGGCTTATTGAAGCTTTCATGCAGGGATATGGACGGATCGATGAGAAGTTCGCGTTCAAGACGGCAATTCATGTTGGTACTCATCTTATTTGTTGGGGCTCGAGAGTTCAGGGATGGGGAGACGAGCAGCAGGTGAGGAAGGTGGTGGAAATTGGGAATGGATTTGTAGTCAAGGGATGGGAGAAGGATAGGGAGTCTTTCGTGGGAGGGCCACTGGAGTGTTTATTTCATTGAAATAAGAAAGATATCAAGTCGTCATACCATAAGCTGAACGCCGAAGAAGAAACGGAAATACCTGATGAGAATGCCCCAGTGCTTGCTCCAATCCAAGCTCCCGAGTGAACTTTCCTCTTCTACATTGTCAAATAACGCCCCAAGCGTTATCAATCGGCAAGGCAACCCCATTGATGGCTCTTGCTCCATCGCTGGCAAGAAAGAGGATCACGTTTGCTACTGCCGTTGCAGAAATACCTGGCTTCTCCCCAGCAGGATTATGAAGCTCCCAGATTGGCCTGAAATTTTGGTCAGAGAGGTCTAATGTAAGAGTAGGTAGAAAGAGACATACCTCAAAGCTGTGAAACCAGCTTCATCAAAATGATCTTTGTTGATCGACGAATTGATGTTGGTGTCGATTGCTAATAAGGTAGGTCAGATATATATTCGCAGAAACAGGAAAGTATGTAGAACTAACTTCCTGGCAGAACTGCATTACACCTAATACCCTCATCTCTGAATCGCCACGCAGTGTGCTTCGTCACGCCCAACAATCCATGCTTCGAAGTCGTGTAAGCTACTCCAGCGGCAGCTCCACTGACTGCCGCTTTACTTGCCACATTGATGATTGAACCATTCTTCTTTGCTTTCATGAAAGGGAGGACAGCTCGAATCATACGCGTCGGAACTGTCAGGTTCACGCCCATGATGCGATCCCACTCGCTGTCTGAGACGACGTCAACGGCTTCAAATGCGTCCATGACACCAGCTACATTAGCCAGAACATCGATTTTACTCCTATTTTCGTCAGGACTCCTCTCCAAGCGAAAAGCCAAATGCCCCAAAAAGGGAGAACATGACTTCAGAAACAACATACCCAAATTTAGCTACACAAATCCTAACAACCTCATCACATTCCCCATCGGCCATTAAATCACCCCTATGAAAATGGAACCTCTCCTGATCCCTCTGATCGATCTTCTCGTACTCCATATCCCTCACATCCACTCCGAGGACCTCATACTGATGACTAAGGAAGACTTGGGCCGTAGCTAGTCCTACGCCGGAAGCGCAGCCAGTGATAATAGCCACCTTCCCAAAGCCGGCGACGTCGATGGTGCGTTGGGGGAGGATCGTATGACCCGTTGGATACTTAAAAGGCATTTTGTACAAAGTTGAGGGATTGAGTATGTAAGTATATATACACAGTAGTACCCAATAATCGAGCTGTTGTAGTCTTGTAGACGAAGCTGCAGCGGAGGGCGAAAAGTGGGAGTCTGGGGAAGTGGGGAAGAGAAGAATAGAATACTGTACGAGTTCGCAGAAAAAAATCTGGGCGTGCACTATGCTTGGAGATTTATGAGCCCATGAGGAGGATCCAATACCTAGGTATATAGCCTTATTATTACCGAGAGACTTGCGCTCTGCTGGACTTTTTGCTCCTCGCGTGCCATCCAAAGGGGTGTAAGCGAGGCTCGGGAGCGTCCGTGTCGTATGATTCTCGGGCGGTCTCGCCATCAATTAAGCTATAGCCGGCTGGGACCGCGGAGTGATTGTTTGATGCAGAAAAGAGAGATGTTTTTGTATCTGGAACGATTCTCGGTGTTGTGTTTGTAACTTTGTGTTCCATTTATCTTGAAAAAAACTTCTCTCCAGAGTGATAGAGTGTTTTTGCAAAGTGTCACCGAGATACTAAGATATCAAAAGGACTTCAAATTATGAAGCATTTTTAAATGTCCATGTGATTGTGTCTACACATGATTAAATATCGTTAGAACAGACAGGGTACTGGATGGTCACCAGGTCATGTGGTGTCAATATCTGCTATCATGCTCGGCATTAGTTAGTAGAGGGGGAGTGCTGCTACAATCTCCTTTTGTAACCATGCGAGTGGAGATGTTCTATAAGTCTAGGATATTGCTGAAGTGTTATTTCAGCACTTTCACTAATTCGGCTGAGGATTTTATTTATGGCTATCTACGTAAGAACTCTGATCAATCGCTGCTCCTAACATCTATCTAATGTGTCATGCCAGGAGCTCGACACAGGCAACCACTATATCATTATCCGTTGGGACATTTGTTAATGCGATTATATGAGGCAGAGAAGCTTGACCCCCACCGTCGTCTTCCTGATTATTTGGACCACTTATTACCCTTTCGAGTACGTTGTGTTGAACTTCTTACGGTATGGTTTACACCGGGGGATAAGTTGTACTAGTACTGTCAACTGAGTACGAGGCGCCGATGGCAGTAAACTGTTGCTCCGGAGACGGACTGTACTTACCTCAACGGCAATATCAAGTATCATAATGCCCCCAAATCTACCCTGGATAATTAATTGCATATATATGAAGAATAACAATGAATTCCCTTCTTGAGTTTTGACTCTCAAAAATAACTTTCTGACCTGGCAAAATTTTTGAGTCATAACATGTCTGTTAGTAAAAGCTTCTCGCAGAATTTCTGCACTTGAGCTAAGTGCTATACATGAATCATTAAACTACTGACACTATTCCGATCTTCTAATACAATCCACTTTTAAATCTATCTTCTTCACAACCGCAACCTCTTAAGTACTGACCAACATCTCACGAATGTCTTCCCACAATCCGCAAGAATCTGTGCGAGAACCAATATCTATCCAACAATATCCGCAAAGAACTCACCAAGAGAGCCTCCAAGTTCCCGCCACTATTACCCGACCACTTTCCCAAGCAACTACATACACATACCGCACATCCCTCCGCAACTCTCTCGAGTCCCATGCACCGCATCTTCTTTCAGGCGAAGAGGTACAAATCATGTCTGCGGACCGTGTCACAGTTCGGCGCATATTGGGTTCTAAATCAGCACCAGCGCAGGGCCAGAAAAGAGGGTTTAGGACTTGTTATGTGATGATTATCATGGTGCTTATCGGTCTTGGTATAGCTGTAGCTATCATTACTCTCTCTGTTCTACTGACGAGGGATAAAAGTACGACAGAGAGGGCCATCACTTCAACCGATGTGTTGAACTTGACCTCGAATACTCCACTGGCGAATTCAGTATCCTCGACAGGTTCTGCCCAATTGTCGACGGAAGCTCGAAGTACGTTTCTTTTCGGCATACCGGCAGTGTCGACAATAGCGTTTGTCATGACTCCTGTAGAGGCACCTTGGTCAGCGAAGTCTTCAGTGGAGGGGGTAGAGGGGTTGGCGGTGACATCAACAACTACGAGCTATCAGCCAACGAGTAAACTCTGGCCGCGACGCAACATATTATCCATACTACCGAAGAATAACACTGTAGTACCTTCGCCTAGAGATGCCACTGTGCTCAGTACTATACCTGGAGCAGGAAATAGCAGCTCGGTCCTGGGAGCAGTGTTTACCACGATATCCGAGCAACGCGGATCTATAGTAGCTAGGAATGGTGTATCTACTCTGCAGACCACTCGCACCGGAACACTACTCTCTCTCATAACGAAGGATATCAGTACTACACTCACGAGTATCGCGCGTCAGTCGCCATCTGTGATTACAGCCCCGTCTTAGTCGACTTCAATTTTTGAATGTAGCGAGGCAAATTCCCGTCGTTGGGCTTCGTAATGGGTATTTGGGCGTGAGCAGACTGCCTTGGAGTACGGCGCTTGCTGGATTTATGGGTTTGTCGCTGTTTGTGCGCTTTCTGGGTATTTAAACAAAAGCTCCTGCTGGAAAGGAAGCCAAAGAAAATTGTAACGGAGTATTGGTTTTTTTTTGATACTTTTCGCGATGAAGTATATCTTGTTTCCTGCTAGCTATTAAATACAATAAAGCAAATTCATAAAGACCATGTCTACTTGTTCAGCATTACCGCGTTCCAAGTCCTCAAGCTTGGAGATCATGGGCGAATTGCCGCTGTTGATGTCGACGCCGTTAAGCGAAACCCGCCGCCCGGGCCGAGTCACCTCGCATGTATATATATGGCAGAATAACAGTTCCTCCCTCAACAACGAAGCGACGAGCTCGTATGGCCTAACGGCCATCAGCTATGCACCATTCTGAGGCGTAAGTTAGATGGTAATGCGGAGGGTAAAATCCCGTCGTAAGATCGTTCTTTAAAAAATCGGTTGTGCCCGGTGATTTTCTATCAGGTTCCAAGTCTCTGGTCCTGGTACAGTTTTTGTTTTCATATGCAATTTTATTTTTTTTGCAAATATATGTAATAAAAGGTAACTGTTTGTATGGAATTTCTTTTTCTTGCGCATTTCCCAATTATGAATTTCGAATAAGCTTTTTTTGGATATCGCTTTTTGAGAGCAATAATACCAACAGCTTTTACTAATGTCCAGGAATGCAAGAATACCCATTGTATCTAGGCACTCATCGTTTGTCTTGAGTTTGCACAAAAATACCGCCTTCATGGGAAGAGGACAGCTTCATCTGAACCCGAGTCAATCAAGATACAAGGCTGGGAAGAATCAAACTCGAAGACAGCAAATGGTGTCATTTTACAGAGCAAGCCGGGACACAATACCGTTCAAACCACACACTCAAGTCAATGCTCAATGAATAGCTCAAGGACACACTGACTATGCAGCCGTCCTAGCGCTTTATTATCCTTTATTTATATTCAAAATATTAAGCGAGATAGACGCAGCAGCACGCCTAGCCAAAAATCCACCAAACAGGAATTTCCACTTGAGTTCACACCAGATGCCGAGGATTTCTTATTCTTCATTACATCATAATAAACAGCAGGGAAAAGAACATCACCTGTGTTGAAAGAGACCGATAGAATCTATTTGGAGGAGGATAGCGTTCACAATCCGATCCGAACTCTCTGTTTATTTCGTACTGGGAAGGGGATAGAACGAATTTCACTTCAAGGGAGTGCGCTGTAGCCTGCATTGGTGAGCTTTCCAGGAAGGTTACTGTACTATTCATAAGTCTAACGGCAACAGATACTATGCCTTTAGTATGATTCGATGCACCCTTTCAACAATTAGCATCTTCACTTAAAATCCTACTTAAGAAAATAAACAGCTATCCTTGAAAAGCTTCCGTTTTTAACTTCAACCTCTTCTTCTTTCCGCCAAGTAGCAAATGCTTCAAGTAGCTACGTAGAACTATAGAAATAGAGGGCAGAAAGTATTCTGGAAAGTGTGCGTGTTGTGGGTGTGCTTGATGGGCTGGATAGACTAGAAGGTTACGAAGTTCTTTGTACATCGCCTACTTATTTTGACTTGGAAAAGTACTTCGATTATTTGGACTGATCCCCCACGAGAGGTAAAAATAAACAATGTAGCGAGTCAGCACGTAAGGAGTATTTCAAATTTGGAGAGAAAGCACCTGCAGGCATTGTCTGCGACCCATAATACAAATATGATACAATTGGGCTAATCGGTTACAAACATAATTATCTCCTGAGAGACTTGTACTTGTCAGAAGCATGTCTTGCTTCCCATCCTCTAGCCTTCTGCTTGGGTTTGAGCGCAATGACCTTCTTCCTCTTGAACTCAACATCTGCACCTTCGATGCCTGCCCTGTGCATCACACCAGCGGTTCCTTCATCCCACAGGCTGCGGAAAATGCCGACACCTATAGGCTGTACCTGGTACTTGTCCACGAAGCTCTTCAACTTGAATCCATCTCGCTTGATCTTCTCCTTCAATTCGGCAGTACTGAAGGTTTGGCCTGGCTCTTGTTGGAGGATGAACACCGAGTACCGATGGTACGGGGATCCTTTCTGGGCGAAAGGTGGTAGCCAAGGCAAGACTAGTTGGTCTTCTGTGGCCTTGGACAAAGGCAATGAGGTTTCTGCCGGAGAGAGCGAGATGTTGGTAGCCAGATAGTGGCATCGGGATGTGAAGTTGTCCTTGTCCACTAGAGGGACGTCTGAATCCACCACAACAACACTGACAAGTCTCTCTCCTTTGTCGAAGACCTGAACCTTCAACCGTGCCGGAACTTCACTCACTCGGGAATCAATGAACTCGCCCGGTTGGACATTTCGTTGTCTGAACGCCAGCTTCACCTCGACAGTAGGTTCGAAAACAGGCAGAACATCAGGGACGACTCCAAGCTGGTTTATACGTTGGACAATCAGTTTCCATTGGTATTGGCGCCACTTCTTGTCTGCCAAGTACCGGTAAATGGGCTTGTTCATATCTCCTACAAAGTAATGTTAGCAATTGAATCCATGATTCTAGAAATGACTTTTACATGCCTTCCCCGTCCTCAAAACGCTTCTTGATCAAAGGATCATTGATATCTGCTTGAATCTTCAAGTATTCCAGATGTCTCCTCATACTCTCCAACCTCGTTTGCTTCGTCTTCTCTCCACCACGAACCGTCGCAGCATCCGTAGCCACAAGATTAGATATCCGTATTCTTTCCGTCGCAATCAACTTCAATTTCTCCTCTCTGTCTGCCGCCAGGACTTTTCGAGCTTCTTGAAAGCATTGATATGGCAGCTGCTCGAAAGGGATGTTGTCGGAGCTCTTCAAGGCCGCGCGACGTCTTCTCGAACCAATTGGGATTATACCGCTCTTCATCAGCTTTCGTTCTTGCCTCGGATCCGTGACAGTCGCTGGATCGAACATAGGCTTAAAGGGGACCGATTCGATAGAGGCTTCTTCATTCGATCGAGAAGAGCTCGTAAAGGTCCGAATGACCCTCGATGAATGGCTCGGAGCTTTGGAAGCTTGTAGGCATCGCGCCAATTGCCTTACAGCCTTCTGGCAGGCTGGCATTGTTGCTGTGATGGTTACTGTTGATGTGTATGTAAATTTGTCGAAGCATCCAAACCCGGACGGAACATCCCGAGGTCCGCGAATTTTTTGAGCTAGCTTCATTCATCCAACTCTTCTCTCAGGACGACAACGATTCTTGTTTCGAGCATATCAACGATGGCGTCCAAAGGCTTGCAGTCCTTCTCAAGGAGCTTGAAAACTCTGCGAGTATTCTCCTCCGGAGTGAAAGATCCCTTGGCGGTTGGTGTTATGCCTCGAAAGTAATGGATCAAGCTGATTAAATCCACAGCAATGTCTGGCACCACGACTCTCAAGGTCAATGGCAACAGAGACCGCCATGCCCTCGAACCTATCCCAAGAATTTAATCCTTCATTTCTGGAAACAGCCTCTGATCCATCCTATACCCTCCCAGGTAAAAGCCATCTCTACCAAAGCATAGCCTAGCCTAGGTCTAACTACCATGCCTCCACTAGACCCAACAGTCCTCACCACCATCTACAAATTCCCAACCATGGAACCCCTACGCTTCGAATCCTACAGCAGCAAACATCTCTACCTCCCTCTGCGCCGCGACATCCTGCACCGCGCAGTCATCTTCGAAGGAGACTTCACGCGCCAAGGAACAGCCAGTTCGAAGACTCGCTTCGAAGTACACGGCTCCCACCACAAAATCAGACCGCAGAAAGGAACCGGGCGCGCCCGTCTCGGCACGCGACAATCACCTATGCTGGTCGGAGGAGGTAAATCCTTCGGACCGCATCCCCGCGACTTTGCTTCCGCGCTGCCGAGAAAAATGTACGATTTGGCATGGCGGACGGCCTTGAGCTGGCGGTATCGGAGAGGGGAGTTGGTTGTGTGTGAGGATGGGATGGATCTTGAATCTGCGAAGGCGAGATATGTTAAGGCTATTTTCGAGCATAATCACTGGGGAAAGGAGGATGGGAGGACATTGGTCATTTCAAGCAATGTCGAACGGAAATTGGCGCAGGCTCTAAAGTTTGCTGGGGAGGATGGGAGGTTTCAGATGGTTGAGGAGGTGGATGTGAAGGATTTGTTGGAGTTGGGGAGAGTGATTATCGAGAAGAGTGCTCTGGATCAGATATTGAGTGAGCATCAGAGTGACTTGGTCGACCGAAGAAGTGTAGAATAGGCCTAGACCGTATGGCAAAGCTTTCGTAAGCTTGTATATCCTTGTATAATCAAGTTTTTCATTTCACTTTAATCCTATCACTCAAAAAAAACCCGTTGGCACTTCACCGTTACTTACCTCCTACATGTCTTACCTATCTATTGGAGTAGTATATCATCAGAACGTAATGGAAAAAAATGGCAGAGAGACAGAGAGAGAGAGAGAGAGAGCAATAACGAGACGCTGTCAACGGAGGATAGGTATAGTAATTATTTTACACGTATCAGCCTTAGGTGAGTACTGTACTTAGGTATACTGTATAATGCGCAACTTATCCAGCTCTCTTTATACTTAAATTTCAAAATCACCAAACTCACCCCTTCGTTCACAAGACAAGCAAGCTAAGATCTTCATGTTTCGAAAACTTTTTATTCATTTGCTCCAGCAGTGCAAATGCCTACTGTAACTCGCGTAGTTCAGCCATTCTTACAACAGAATGCTTCATACGTAGCAGACTACTGTATACCTAGTGCGCCTCAACTCCGTGGTGTAATGCATGTATGTCCACCATGTATGTGGTTGTATACACTCCAGCAATACCCCACTCTTTGTAAGCTCCAGCCCAGCCTGAAATGAACAACCCATGCTACCAGGAGTATCATCCAACGATCCAACTCCGAAACACCATTCGACAAAAATAACGACAGAGGTTGTAACCTCAACGGCCAGTCATTAACGCCGCGCAGAGGAAAGAAAGAATTTATACATTAAGAGGGACAAGGATGAGAAGAGAGGTCCAAGAACATCCCTGGCCGGAGCCACCAAGAAACAACCTCAATCTTTGGACTTTTTAGTCCGATTCCTCCTCGACGAGCTCAAACCTCTCACGAGCTTGTCTGGTACAGGATACTCCGTTCTCGTCATATGATAGGCCGTGGCCATGGTCTGAGGCTCACGTTCAACCTCGATGCCCATGACGAAATCATTCTCGGCCTTGACTGGTGTTGCATCTCCATTTTTAGAGTCTGGGGATTTCGAGCTCTTCGATAGGTCTGCCACTGCAGAATCGTTCGAGAGGGAACCCCTTGACATTGGCGTACCCCCGGCCAGACCGTTAGCAGTCGTTTCTGTCGTTTGCATCGCTGCCATCCGCATGTACATGTCTTGTTCTAGATCTCGAGTGCTAGAAAGGTTCATGCCAAGATGCTGTTGGTCCTGTCCGCTCAGGCCCAGCGAGATAGAACTCTGTCGAGACATAGATCGAGAGCGCATGTCGTGCCGCACTCGCTCTTCATCTTCGTCCATCGGCGAATTGGCTGGTGTTTCTACTTGTGGAAAATCTGCACGGCTCATTCTAATATCCGCCACTGCTGCGTCAATCTCCTGCTTCTTCACCTGCACAACATTCCACTGATATATCACTTTGTCCCGGAATTCCCCATGTACGCATTGTCCAAGATTCATGACCAAATTTCGCAGTTCGTCATACTGTCCTTGAACATCATCATGCAAAATCCATAATCTCTGATTCTCGAGGCGTTGGTTCTCCAACTCGACCCTCATGCGATCTTCCCAGCCCTTCTTTTTTGCTCTACACTTCTGCGCAGCTTCACGATTGCGCTTCAGATGCATCTCCCTTTTCCTCTCTGACTCTTCTGCAGTTCGAACCTTCTTTCTCGCGCCTCGCTTCCGCTTCAACTTGGGTTCTGCGGCCATACCAGGTTCCCCACTTGGCTTGCTGGCTGCGTCCTCGTTGGCCGACATAGTTGTCTTCCGGAAAGTCCAGGCGAGTGCGTCTGAGTGATGCTGGGGTTTCTGACTTTTACATAGTTTTGGCTCCATTGCATCAAAGTCAATCATTGGAACAGTATCCTGCGCTGACTGAATGGCTGGCAACCCGATTGGTGTTTGACCTACTTCGGGCAAGCCGCCTCCATTAAACGCCAGAAACGGGTTACGAGAAGCTGTTGTACTGAGAGAGAGCGATGCGAGGTTCTGGCCAGTAACAGTCGTGGCAGTCGGATTGAAGGCAGTCGAACTTGGAAACGGGTACTCGGTTCCTCCATTGAATGAGCGACGAAGGCTTTCTGAAGGATGCGTGTCACTCATACGTGGCGTATTCTCATTCATGATACGTTGGAAATCTGCATCTGTAGTTCCGTTGTTGTCCTGGTCGAGGTGACTGGGGTTGATAAACGTGTTATTACCGAAGAGGTCATCCCCTCCTAAGCCAGAATTTGTATCGACCTCGAAGTTTCCGCTGCCGTACTCATCGATGTTGTAAGCTGCTAATCCGTCATCGAAATTGAACATGTCGTCCATGACGGAGCTCATGATGGAGTTCATGATGCTACTTGGGCTGCTGTAGCCTGTAATTTTGATTGGGGTCTGTCTATATTAGAGAGATTCAACCGAGGTGATATATGAGGAGAGTCGAAAGTGATTTGTGCGGAGCAAGGCCAATGGTCGAGAGATTTATCCTAGTAAGAGATAGGTCATAAGCTCCGGGGATTGTGAAGATGACCGAGTCCGTAAACAGACCAAGAATCGCCTTTCCTAGATAGAATTGTCGCTCCTTAGAAAAGCCAGATTTTCTCGCTGCCTGATATATCTATATTCGGCACAGGTAGTCTGTCATCGAGTTCTCAGGCTGAAAGAAGCATTCGAAATGCTCTCACCACCGAGGGATAAAGTATCCGCGGTCGAAGCTCAAGACGGATTCTAGCGAGCGGTAGATATTTTAGCTAACGTTGGTCTCTGTTTGCCGTTCGCTTTGATTTCTTCAAGGGCGCTGGGCGGGCTCTTACCTCTACTCGAGTCGTGTATGCTCCGAATGATTAGGCCGTGTCTCAACAAGTCACTCTCACGATCAATATACTGTGAATGGAAACAAACGGCGCGACCTTGCAGATGCAGTTGTTGCGCCGGCGATGTGATGGAAGCGAATTGCCAGAGAGCGAAGAGATATTAGATGCGCAGATGTGAACTGTTCTTGTCGCGAACAAGGGCTCGTTTTGTTGCTGAGGTGGGGATTGTATGTCGGCAATGAAAGGCTCAAGATCGAATGAGTTTCTGGTGGGACGAGGTTTCGACCAATGCTGGTGGGGTAAATTGGCAAGTTGCAAGGAGGGGTGAATTGAGAACCGATGAGTCTGTGGACCACGATGTATGATTCACGCTATTTTTCGTATGCCTTTGTTGAGAGTGGGAAGTAAATTCTTTAGAAGAAGAAAAAAAAAAGAACAAGCCAGTGTTTGTTGACCGAGGCAGGGTCGAGGTAATGTGAAGGGAGAATGATGGGTAGTAGATCTGAAGTGGTAGGTAGATCAATGAGAATCTAAATCTAGCCTGCCTGGGCCCTACCACCTCCCCTGTCCTAGCCTGGACCCTGATCAGGAGGGAAGTTGAGGTAAATAGTAGGAATATCGTGAGGGGAGGTGCGTATGAATCACGAAATGACGTCGGGGGTTGCGGAATAGGAACTTGCTGTACGAAGTACCAGGTGGTGGCGAGAGGTGGATAGGGTACTTGGAAGGAAAAAAGAGAGGTGGAGGAGGGGAGGAAGAGGGGAGGAAGAGGGGAGGAAGAGGGGAGGAAGAGGGGGAAAGAGGGGTGGGAGTGGATATGGTACGGGAAGCAGGGGTAAGGGTAGAGGTAGAGGAGAAGTTGGAGGGGAAAGGGGTGTTTAATTAGAAGAGTTGAGGTATGTATGTAGGACAGGATAGGGCTACCTATCCTGCCCTATCCTGTACCAAGCATGCACGGGGGATCTAAATATCGCCAGATTCGCCACCACATCTCCCCCCTCTAGTACCGACCAGTGGGTAACTAAGGAACTGTAAGTCTGTAAAGAGGAGGAGAGAGATAGAGAGAAGTATCTACGATATCTATACATGTATACATGGATATTATATTAGTGAGTATATGAGTGTTACTAGTATTACAGTTCTGCTGCAGTGTTGGGAATTTGGTATGATATTCACAAACTCTCCCTTTCATCACATAACATTCCTCTAGTGATCCCATCTCATCGAATGATTCTCTTCACTCCCAATCACTCACTCAGCTACACATCTAACACAGCCACTCAGCCACACAATCTATATCATTATTAGTACCATACCAGATATACACTAAAAATACAGTTACAAATCCCTCGCCACCCGTACCCCAATCGATACGAAACAACGATAGGAACAGAAACAGTAAAAGGCCTCACATCCAATACTACTGCCAATACCCAATAAGAATCCATGCTCCAAGTACAAGGGCACTACAGTACGTTACTGTACAGTTAGTTACACACACGGCACGGCTAATCCGGCTAAGAAATCAAGGTTTACATTCCCCCACTTCTTCCACCGGCGTCCCCACCTCCGTCGATCACTTACATACGATGCAAACAAAACATGGGATTTCCAAGAATCCCATCTTACCTTTTAGCGAACCTATCAGAGACATGAGAAAAGGAAGAAGGGGAAGAAAGGGACATACTTCTCCGGAGCTCTTCCTCCGGAACGCACGGCATGCATCCTTATTTACGCTTTATGCTTATGCTTTTTATCTTGTTTCGATACAGCAATCGCGTGGAACATATGGAAAATGATCAATGAATTACGGTATTGGTTGTCGTTATTTTTTACTGTTTTATCTTCGTAGAGCTGAGTTGGACGGAGTACGTGTTGTTGACTGACTGACTACTCAAATGATCGGAGAGTGCGTCTGCAGCTGTGGGTAGGGGTAGGGTCATGCATGCATATCAACGTCATTTCATGATCAGACTTGCTGCATATTGTATAATATTAATCTGATATGGATAGATCTTTTCTTGTATAACTTATACCTATATGTAGGATAAAATGGGTAAATATGCCGGTAAAGGGACCGACCACCATTCGCGGAAATTAAATGCCTTTACAGTATCCCCTCTCTCGCAGACTCTTTCTTGCACTAGATGACCCCGTGCAAGATTGCGAATTAAAGGCAGCTAGGTTCTGAAGGTACCTAGTGTATGTACAGTACAGTAGTAGGAGTCGCTTACAGTACAAGGTTGCATCTACTAGCTATGATAGAAATACTCTAGATGGTGGTGGCGAACCCAGTCTCGCCGAGTGATTACCGTACTACTACTGGAACTGCCTACTCTATGTACAGTCTCTACCACCATGCGCCACCCCCTCCCGGCGCCCGCAGATATTCTCGCCACATCTCAAGCCACGGAAAGATCCAGTACTGGAATCCAAGACCGAAAAATAAAGATTTCCTTCGAGAGGCTAAGGCTTGTGAGGCAATAATGAGGTTTTGAGAATATATGAGGACTGGGCGGAGTCGTTAGGATTGATATCGGTGGAATGGATCAATCCCTCTTTCTAAAGCGTCAGCGTTACGGCCATATCCGACTCTATCCGTTAAACCAACTAAGAGACGAGGAGCGATAAAACCAGATGAGATTAAATAGGAGGGTGTTCTCGGTCGGTTGCTATAAGGGTGATTTCCTGAGCCTGGCTATCAATATTTCCCTATTCTATAAGGGTGCTATTTGTGCGTGGGAATAGGGTTTAGCCTTGGGCTTTGGCTGGCGACTCTGTATGCACGTAGAATAGAGTATCCCCTATTTGGTGGAAGTACCTCCCGTCTTAAAACAATAATAAACAACCTTTAAGCCAAAATAAAGATTTCCTTGGATTCTTTCATTCAATGGGAAATACGTGTGTTAATATTTGTAGATAGATAGAATCGGGAGAACAAGATATATTCATATAAAATACATGTATCGAAATAATGCAGTACATCGTAAATCTTCACCAAGAGCAGTAGTACTATATATATATATATATGTGCAGACATAAAATTGGAAATGGAAATCCTGCTCTAAAATCAGAAAGGATGAACCCACAGGAGAAATGATAGAGAGGTGTGATTCTTTCTTAAATTGGAAGGGATGGGAATATGTATATACATGATACATCATAGGAAAAGGAAGGGGGAGGGGGGAAGGTAGTTTCTGTTTATTTTCTCCTCGTCCTCCTCCTCTTTTTCTTCTTCTTCCTCTTGTCTTCGTCTTCATCTTCATCTACATCTATTATTTAACATCTTCCATCATTATCTACAAAGTATATTCCCACTTACCTACCCTACTACATACATACTCAACATCTCCAAAAAAAAAAATACACATCATGCCATCCCTCTAATCCTTTTACTTTTCATGATTCCGAGTTCAAAGTCGACTCTCAAGCTCAAGCAAGCACATACAGCGAAACATGTCTAATCCTCGATATATATCGAAGCCATTCAAAACCAACAAAGTCTTTCGCATCTACATCAGCATCTACATCAACACTCTCGAAATTCAAACAACACATGCCAAACGGGAATTTCTGAACTCAACTCAACGCCTCCCGCATCAAACGCCGACCGATCGCGACAAGCCCAAAATTCCCTTGAAAGATACAACGTTTACGCCTCCGTCCACGAGGACATTTCCGAGCCTATCATCTTCCACATGCTACATATCTCTAGATCTATCTATCAAATTAAAAAAGCGACCCCGATGGACTAGCAGCAGCGCCCAGCTACCTAGCCAAACGTTATACTAAACCCTATTAGACCTTTCGATCCCGATCCTCTCATTGCGCTCTTCTCTCTATCGACTCGTCGGAAAATTTCCGCTCGCTTAGGAGTTGCAAAGCGCCGGCTTTTACGAAATCGGGAATAAGCAATCTTCGCCACCCGAATCTCTCCCGGGCCTATTATGAGTCGTTGAAAAAGAGGAGAAGCATGGATTACAACTGCCGTACAAGTACAAACCTAATCTTATTAGTAAGCTTCACTACTCCTCGGCCATCCTTATTATTATTCTCTCATTTTCAAACTCTCTCCTTTCCATAGAAAACTGCATCAAGACAGTAAGTATCCTTCTTTTGTCTAATCCTCCCATTTCCCTATCTACACGCCATAAACCCGCTAGGCAGCTACACTACTCCAAGCCGCCCCACTCCCGCCCCGAAGAAATCCCCGGCAACGCCTAGCATATATTCCTAGACTCCTACAGCTAGTTAACGGAGCCATCTCCGATGATGCACAAATCCGCCCCTCTCGTCCCATCACTACCATCAATCATTCCAAAGAACGGATGAAGGAGGGAGAGGTTCAGCTGCATGGTGCCTGAACTTCAATTACCATGATTGGTTTGCGGGAAAGGGGTGGCCTCTTGTTCCTGTTCCCCAAATCAATACATGCAGACTACAGTACCTAGCCTGGCCTGGCCTGCAGGAAGTGTGGGTCGAGGCACCCTAATCTCTATCATCATGATCAGCGTTTGCATGCTTGTCTTCTCGCGATCGATACAAGAGATTAGCGTGCAACAAGGTCGTATGATACATTTATTTATTTGTTTTTTCTACTTGGCTCCTAGCCACATCTTTTTCTGTCCACCGCTTGCTTATCTCTGTACATCTTGCCAACTCCCCTCGATCCATACGTTGAAAATACTCTCTTTAAGAATTGGATTTGCACTTTTCTTACAGTATTAGTTTTTCGTTTCGTGAACCTGATACTTACGAACAAAAAAGACCTAGCCTGGTAGGTCTACGATACAAAAACGTCCAGTATGTATATGGATGAATCCTACTCTTACTATGTACTACATACCTCCTCATCATTTGCATTGTCGATCCACACCCGAGGACAGGAGAGAGAGCAGCGGCAATCTGGGTATTTCTTGGAGACGGCTTCGGATGTTTATCGTGTGAACATATGGTGTGGTATGTACAGTACGGTACCTGCATTCACCATGCTATCCTTCTCTTTTCTAGTATTCGTATAACGTGGTTTACCAGGACCTCGTGATTATCAGGACCTCGTGAATTTTTCCCCTACCCTACTACCTCTAACTTCAACACGCGTTTTCTCAACAACC